>MDKJ01227367.1:0-15735 GCA_005239525.1 Nicotiana knightiana
ATATATATATATATATAAATGTGCACCATCCCCATAAAAGTTAGTCAAAATAATATATTATACGCTACTTACAAGCACAGTAGCTTGAGTCGATTTTCTACATGGAGGAACAAAAAGGATGTCTAACCTGCAATTAGAACTTCAAATTTGGTGCTATGAAGGACAAATGGAGTTCTCTTTGTATTTGTAAAAAATATTAAATATTCGTTATTTTTGGGAGATATTAGCAGACTAGAGGACAAGATAAAGAATGGGAAAGACCATAAATTAGGGCTTCAATCATTAAAAAGGCCTTGAGTTTAAATTTAATACATTTAAGTTCTCTTTTAAAACTTTTAAGTAATTACAAGCTGACTTTTGAGAATTTGGGTATTATATGAATGATTTATTCAATAAATTTTATTCTAATTTGAAAAAAGTCTCACTACAAACGTGCATCAAACGCCCGGGCATACGCCCCGAACGCCCTGGCGTACGTCCCGAATTATTGGGTGTACGCCTCTTGAAACTTTCGTCCTACACCATCGCCTCGGTGCATTTTTGGTACACCTCACCCCGGGGCTCGACTAGAAAATGCCTTTTAAAACACATCGTTAGATGGATGCTTTCTTCCTCTTTAATTATATTTGTGATGAGTTCCTCCATAATTATGGAGTAGTTTACCTTAGATTGTTGTTTATGGATTTGATTACTGATTAATTGCTTGAATTTGTTGGAGGATCTTTAATAGAGTTGAGATCTTATTCTTCATAGTGTTTAATCAAAAGAGGAACATCTTATTGAATATCATTGCAGCATATGCCTTAGTTTATTTTGGTGATTCTTTGAAGTGATCGAGAGAGATTTTTGAGTTACCATTTAAATTAAGAGTGAGAAATATTTGCAAGAAGTTTCTCTTAGTTCAGTCCTACCAATAGATTCTTGCAAGTTTCACCGCACTTCACATTATTTTATTTGAAAGAATTTGATTTAATCGAGAGAGGAGTCTGAATCAGAAGTATAAGCTAATCACCTATTGAATTCGTGAGAATCGATAGAATCTCAAGAGTGAAATATGACAGTATCATATCCAGAATAACAATCTTGCACCTATCATGTCAAAACCCTTGTTTCTGACATTGATAAGAAACCAACCTTTCTAATCTCTAGTTTTTTTGCGGTCAATTGTAAATTGCTTTACTTTAGTAGTTAACCGTAGTCCATAATCGTTCCAATCAAGTTTTGATTATCCTGAATAGCAGTTAAACCAGGAATTACTAGAGCATTATTTAAATCCAATCTCTATGGATACCATAATCATATTATACTATCTATGGCTAGCGAGCATTAATTTCATGTTGTGTTTAGCGCTCGTCAAATTTTGGCGCCTTTTCCGGGGATTAACAATCAATAGTGTTCAAAATAATTTTTGGTGCTAATTCAAGAATTAATTTTTTTTCTTATTATTATTATTATTTTTTTAAAAAATATTTTTTAATTTATTAAATTATCTTTAAGATTTTTTATTTTGTAGTATCTGACAAGTGCTAGGGTGAAAACTTTAAGAAAATATTCTTGATATTGAACTCTAGTCGCTGTGAAGATGAAACACAACCAGCCTAAGAAAATGATTGCTGAGTTAGCAGCTAAAAATTGTCACAAGTCTGTTATTTGTTTTAAATGTAGTGGAAATCATCTATGGGTTGACTGTCAAGCAGGTAAGTATTTCTCTTATGGTTCATCTGGTGAAGAGTCTCACTCTGTTTCTAGTCCGTACAGGTATAAAGTTTCATATGGGCATAATCTTAACTCTGGTTGGGATGAATACCTTTATTATGACTAGAATGAAAGCGAAGTGAGACAACCACCTCAAGAGGAGAATGGTAGTTTAGATGAGCTTATGTATAAAAATTTATACAAGATCAAAAAGGACTTATACAAAATGTTGAAGCCATTAAAAACCTAACAACGCAAGTGAGTAAAATAGTAAATATACTTTCAGAAAGATCATTGCATTTTGATGGTAAATATATGGAGGAAACACCCTATGAGAATGAGCCTACGTAAGAGGATGAGCATGTACGGAGATAACTTCCCACTCTGCAAGAAGATTTTGATTCAATTGAGATGATTAAAGATGATGCTTTGGTTGATTGTGAAGCAATAAAAGAAGAGTTTAACCCCTCATCCACCTCTTCACATTTACAGCTTCAACTGCAAGAGAATGAGAAACTATTGGTCTTGGACATATCTGAAGAATATTCCCGTGACATTTCTTCTTTGTTTTCTTATTCTAACATTAATCATGCGGATTTTATTTTGGGGATTTACAGTAAGATACATGTAGTGATCCTGTAAAAGAGTGCAGAAACATATTGAGAATCATCATGCAAGAATAATTTAGCGCTCAAAAAGAGACCAAGAAAGAAAGAAAAGAGCGGTTCTTGTAGATATATTTAGAGGGCTTTGGCTTAATGGGCTCTATAAAGAATCCCAAAGAGCGAAAACGAAAGAATAAATTTATAATTAGGGGTGGAGTTCATAAGTTATCGAAAACGGAAAAATTTCAGGGGAGTTTTCTTTACCTCTTGCTTTTTACTTTTGTGTCATGGGTACATGTCACAATTTAAAGTGCGAGGTGGGAGATGTAAATATGTATATGTATGCCTTTTTTTGTTTTTATATCATTGTTTTGTGTGAATTATTTTTTTGACTTTTCCGGACGATGGATTTCCTCGATTGTCTTCTTGAAGGATCAAAGTTGAAGAAAAAAATATTTTGTTTTTCTTAGGTAGTGTAACAATTCTCTCTTATTTTTTCTTTGTGCCACGGTTCTTTTCAAAGGATTTTCTTGAACCGGGTGTAGTTAATTTTCTTTTGGTTAGGAATAGAGAAGTCTTGTGCTATGGTGTTAAATGAAGATAACTACTCTTGACTTTGTTGTGCGTTGAGAGTACTGAGTGCTTTAGTTGTGATGCCTATGGTCAGTTCTTGACTCATGTATGAGTGCTTTAAATTGTTTAATTTTGACTTTGCTTAACCGCGTTGACTAGAGAGTCGGGATAGATCCGATCCTAAGTGAGTTATATGCCAACGTGTGTGTGAGATTTTGTTGATATTATGTGCATGTTAATTGATGTCTAGAACTTGCCCCGTGTATTTGCAAAGAAAAATAGCAGTCTTGTTCGATCTAGGAAGTGATATAGGCATTTCTTTGTTGAGCCAATTATATGATTTACCCACCTAATTGTGAAGTATCTTAGTTAGCCCTGTTGAGCGTGTAATCCTATTTCTTTGACAACCACATTACAAGCATGACCCCTTTGTTTGAATTGTCTATTTGTTTGAACCTTTACCTCTATCGAGCACTTGAAATTGTTATGAGCTTGTAAAAGCTAAGTTGAGGTATGGTCGGATTTTTGAGTGGAAGAAAGGTGCATTGTTTGAAATATGGAGAGATCCACTTGTAGGAAATTGAAAAAAAGGTAAGTTTGCTTGAAAAAAATCATAACTAAGAAGAAGAAAAAAAACAGAGTTTGCGTATGCAGTAGAAAAAAAAAATGATTCCTTGCTAATGGTAATTCTCATCTTGTATGTGCTTAAAGAAATTGGGAGCTTGATACTATTATGTTGTGAAGGTTGGGTTTTGTTTCAACGTAAGTGTATGGTTTAGAATATGAATTTATATGTATTAAAGTGTGCAGGGAGGTGTAGTCACTATTATCTAAATTGTATCCCACCCGTCCCGCAACTTACATTACAACAAAATTAAGTCCTACTTGATCATTGACCGAATGAGCTTGATATGTTTTCTGTAGCACATAAATTTTATTTCTGAGAGTGAGTAAATTATTTCTATCTTGAGTTCCTATATTTTCTTGAATTTTATTGAGTGTGGAACTACTCTTTATTTTTTGTGTGAGAGAACATGATTTGCGAAGGTAAGGTAAAGTCTTTGACCTCTGTGTTAGAGTAAGTGAGCAGGTTGTCAAAAATGCATGGTGCTTTTGAGTCGAGTCTTGAGGCTAGGATGTTATGATAGGGTGCTTAGTCTCCTTTAAATATTCTTGGCATGATGTGTTAGGGGAGTTGTTTGATGTAACAGTCGTCCCTATGTCAATTGTAGTTTGATTGCTTGAGGACGACCAATGATTTAAGTGTGGAGTGTTAATGGTAGTATAGAAACCCATGTTTTAAACATAGTTTGTACTCTAATCACTGCATTTTACTTCTGATTGAACTTAATTAATGGTGATTTATGCTTATTACGTGTTTTATGCCTTGCAGGAAATGATTCCGAGCTAATAAGATAATTTGGAGCAAATTGAAATAAGTTGGAGCTTGAAGTCTAAGAAAAAGCTTAAGAAATTAAGTCGGGATCACGTTCGGGGGTCGAGGAGTAAGTCTAGATGTCAAAAAGTGAGAAAATAAATTAATCTGAGAAAAATGCACTACAGCACCGCACCATGCGTAGCGGGGCACGGGGCGCTAGTGCAAAATTCCTGCAGTGAAAAAAATAGGCTTCTGAACTTTCCCACTAATGAGGCGCATGGTGTTCCGCCCGGTGTGCCGCGGTAGTGTATTTTCTCGCACAACTTTTTCCACTTCGGCTTGGAAAGGATAGTTTCGTTAGGACCCGTTCCTACATGGTATAAATACATCAAAAACACATAAATTTTGGAGGACTTTTGACCTTGGATGCTTTGGGAGAGCATTGGAGGCTACAACACACAGGATTTTATTATCTTTCCATCAATTTAATACGGTATTTTGGATTGCAACGTTAGATTGATGCTTTCTCACTCTTTAATTACATTTATGATGACTTCCTCCATAATTATGGAGTAGTTTACCTTATATAACGACTCAGCTAGTCGGTTTGAGTTCTAATGCATTATTTGACGGTTTGAGGGCTTGAGTAGCTTCACTTCATGTTTTATGACTTGTACGCATAGTCGGAATTGAATTTCAGGAAGTTCGGAGTTGATTCGGATGGAAAATTCTCAATTCGGAAAGTACAAGTTGTAAGAGTTTACCAAGGTTTGACTTTTGAGTAAACGATCTCAGTATCGAGATTTGAATGTTCCAATAGGTTTGTATGATGATTTTGTACTTGGGCGTATGTTCGGGTTGAGTATCGGGTGGTCTGGAAGCATTTCAGCGCTTATTGCGGAAAGTTAGCATTTTGAAGGTTTTAGAATTTTCTAAGATTGATTTGAAGTGAACTTTGATTTTATTGATGTCCGTTTGGGATTTTGAGCCTTGGAACAGGTTCGTATCGTGATTTGTGACTTGCACATAAAGTTTGGCATCATTCCGGAAGGTTTAAGTGTAATTCGGACGCCTTCGATGAAGTTTGAAAATTCTAAAGTTGAAAGAGGTATTTTGATCGTCGATTTGTAGTTTGGATGTTGTTTGATGTGATTTGAGGCCTCAAACAAGTTTGCATCATGATTTGTGAATGGTTGGTATGATTGGACGGGGTCTCGGGGGCCTCGGGTGTGTTTCAGATGGGTTACGGGTCATTTCGCCATGTTTGAGCTGTTGTTTTTGAGATCTGGTGCGTCCTTCTTTGAGATCGCGAAGAAAGGGCCTCGATCGCGAAGAGCAAACTGTTGTGAATTGCGATCGTGGAAGGAAATCAGCGATCGCGTAGAAGGATTTTCTATTGCTAGTGGTTTTACTTCAGGAGCTTATATCTTGAAATACATAAGGAATTTAGAGATGATTCAAAAATGAACGCTATAGCTCTTTGAATCTAGTTTTCAAAAAATCAAACCGTTTTCATTTGGAATTTTGTACAAAAAGTTATGCCCATTATACCAAAGGGTGTCTGTGAAGAGGAAATAAAAATTTGTACATCGCGATCACGAGGTTTTGGCCGCGATCGTGATGAAGGAAAACGATGTTGTAACTTTTGTAAATTGCGATCACATGGATAATGACTGCAATCACGAAGAAGGAGGCCTGACAGGTGTATTAAACATCTAATTTTGGGATTTTGAGCTCATTTCATCGCTTTTAAGTTCTTGGAGCTCATGTGGGGCGATTTGGGGTGATTCTTGAAGATCGTTTTCACCATATATCATAAATTAAGTTATTCCTACTTGTTTTGAGTTAAATACATGGGTTATATATGGATTTTTAACATGGAAATTTGATAGAAATTATGGAATTTTTTGAAGAAAACCTAGAAATGGTATTTTTAGATTTTGACCACTAAATTGGACATAGAATTAGGAATAAATTATATATTTGAGTTCGTGGTGTTATGGGTAATGTTTATCTTTGAATATTTTGGAATCCAGACACGTGGGATCGGGGGTTGAATTTGTTGACTTTTCGAGCGGCGTTGAATCATTATAAATTGTTAAATTGTAAGCATTGGAGTGTATTTTGATTGATTTCCACGTTGTTTGACTAGTTTCAGATTGTTTAGCTTAGAGTCGAGGAGTTAGAGAGGCATTGGAGCTGGTTATGGAACTTCAGAGATAGGTAAGTCTCTTGTCTAACCTTGTGAGGGGAAAATTACCCTGTTGGTGTTACTCTTGTTATATGATACATGTTGTGGGAGTTGCGCATGTATGAGGTGACGAGTGTCCGTGCGCATGCTAGAGTTTCTAATTATGTCCGGGTAGACTAGGATTCATTTGAGTTATTCGTGCCTGCTTAGTCACTTGATTTCACGTTACGACCTAAGACTAGGCTTGCGTAGAGTGATGGACTCGCTATTGTAAGAGATTTGACGAGCTATTGGATTAGCCGCAGAATAATTGTGCTTCCCTTATGAATTTCTCTCACATTGTGCGTTTTCATCGAAAAGCTTCTTTAAATTTCATAACTCACACGTATATTCGTGAGTGGGGTCAAGGAACCATTAAAGCTTATTTTTCTTATGGGATTGGGCCATTTGCCTCGGCAGTATCATGTATCACATTCTTATGGGATCGGGTCGTTCGCCTTGGCATTTTTATAAAACACTCCTATGGGATCGGTCCGTTCGCCTTGGCAGCTTCATGAAATACCCTTATGGGATCGGGCCATTCGCCTTGGCAGAAATTTGCGTAATATTTGACAAGAAGCCAGCGTATCTGAGAGTTTCTTGATTTGAGTTGTGACGACCTATCTTGTGGGGACCATTTTATATATATACTCTGGTTGAGGAGGTATCCGATAATTGAGAGCTAGTGTTTACCGTTCAGAGGAGGATCGTACCACGTGCCTATATTTGCTTACACTGTTTATTAACCATGCCTCATACTAGTTTACTTTCTACTGTACTTGATTTATTGGACCACTGGTAAGTGTCGATGTCGACCCCTCATCACTACTTCTCCGGGGTTAGGCTAGATACTTACTTGGTACGCGTTGATTTACGTACTCATACTACACCTCTGCACTTATTGTGCAAGTATATATTTTTGGTGGTATTTTGGGCGCAAAGGCGTGACTATTGTAGGGACTTTACGGTGAGCTGCATCACATGTTACGATCCACATCATACAGAGTCTCCATCAAAAGTATTTACATTTCCTGTCTAATTTATATTCTAGACAGATGTTGTATTGTTATTGTACCTTTTAGTAGATGCTCATGCACTTGTGGCACCGGGTTTCGGGGGTTTTCACAACCCAAATACCCCTCCGTAAAATGTCGGGCAGAACCTAGTCTTTACGACTTGGTAAGCCTAGCAATTTCGAAATAATTGAAATAAAAGCAGAATTTAACAACTAAACTTCAACAGATAACTATATAACTTAAAAATGCCACTCGACATGTACAAGTAAACCAACACTCGAGTATACACAATACCCAAAATCCGTTAGTCACGAGTCACAAGCTCTAAGGAGATGTTCTATCTGCTCTATACAATGTCTAGGAAAAATAAAGAAAAACAACATAAAAGGATAGAGGGGGGACTCCAAGGTCTGCAAAAGCTGGCAGATGTTCATTGAAGTCTCCGAAGAAGCAACAAGTACTCTCAACTAATAGCGGGGCTGGTAGGTGGTACCTGGATCTGCACACAACACACAACACATGTGCAGAAGAGTAGCATGAGTACACCATAACGGTACCCAATAAGTGCCAAGCCTAACCTCGGTAGAGTAGTGATGAGGTCAGGTCAGGGCCCTACTGGGATATAACAATAAGACAGAAGATATAAAAGTATGATGAAAGACTGAGAATTTAACAAAGAGAATTTACAGAAAATTAACAACACAACACATAGAGGTAAATAACAGAGGTGCACCCGAGATACCGTCTTGTAGTCCCAAAAGTAATACTCAGCAGGAGATCTCCTGAGGTACCGCCTCGTAGTCCCAAAAGTAAATATGCAAGGGGATCTCCTGAGGTACTGCCTCGTAGTCCCAAAAGTAAATATGCAGGGGGATCTCCCGAGGTACCGCCTCGTAGTCCCATAAGTAAGCACACAGCTCGAAACCGATGGAAACAGCAATTAACAACAAGAATCCTACAAGTTAAGACTAATACAAATCAAGGGAAAACAGGGAATTCAAGTAAGCATGCTGCAAAGATTTCAAATAAGCATTTAAGACATGTAGACATGCGATATTAGGCTAAACATGATAACTACACATGTTGAGATGACTCGTTTAAGATATAACAGGTTACTGTTTAGTAAAAGAACTGGAATTTTCAACAATTAGTCCGTGTATACACTCGTCACCTACCATACACGGCACTCACATATCACATAATTGTCACAACAGTACCAAATCCTAAGGGGATTTCCTCCACACAAGGTTAGGCAAGCCACTTACCTCTAACCAAGCTCAATCAATCAGTAAGAATGTCTTTTCCTCGACTTTCCAACTCCGGATGGCCAAATCTATCCAAAAGCAATTACATACCATAAATGTAACTATAAAAAACTAGTCTAATTAATGAAACCAAGACTTTAGCAAGAAATTAGAAATTCGCTCCAAAAAGGTCAACCCGGGCCCATGTCTCGGAATCGGGAAAAGTCACAAAATACAAACACTCATTCAACCACGAGTCCACCCATACAAAAATTACTCAAATCCGATACCAAAATCTCAATCAAAATCCCAAAATTCGGTTGAAAAACTTTTTCAACTTAGTCGAGTCCTCAAGTCATATCAAACAACATTAAAAACACGAATCATACCCTAATTCAAGCTTAATGAACTTCAAAACTTCGAACTTCTACAACCGATGCCGAAACCTGTCAAATCAAGTCCGATTGAGCTCAAATTTCGCACAAAAGTCATATTTGACATTACGGACCTACTCAAATTTTCCGAATCAGAATCTGACCCTGATATCAAAAAGTCCAATCCCAGTTAAATTTCCCAAAAATTTAACTTTCGCCATTTCAAACCTAATTCAACCACGGACCTCCAAATCACAATTTGGACACACTCCTTAAGTCCAAAATCACACAATGGAGCTACGGAACCAACGAAACTCCATTCTGGAGTCGTCTTTACACAGTTCTAACTATGGTCAAATTCCTAGAACTTAAGCCCATTTTAGGGACTAAGTGTCCCATTTCACTCCAAAACCAAAAACAAGTCCTCCCAGCAATTTATATAAGCATAAAATGATACAAGGGAAGCAGTAAATAAAGGACCAGGACTAATACTCTCAAAACGACCGGCCGGATCGTTGCATGGGTGTTCTAGAATTGTTATGGATTGTTTTACATTGATACATTTTACTTATTATTTTTAATTAAACTGCACGTAACTATGATTTATTTTAATACACTGACCACTCTATCTAAATAAGATTTATGATTTTAGAAATAGTAATATGAATAATTAGGCGTTGGCTTGCCTAACGGCGACATTGGGCGCCATCACGGCCTACAATGGATTTTGGGTCGTGACACCTTAGGTTGTTGTTTATGGATTTGATTACGGTTTAATTTCTTGAATTTATTGGAGGATCATTAATATAGAGTTGTGATCTTATTTATTATAGTGTTTAATCGAAAGAGGAATGTCTTATTGAATAACATTGCAGCATATGCCTTAGTTTATTTTGGTGATTCTGTGAAGTAATAGAAAGCTTTTTGAGTTACCGTTTAAATTAAGAGTGAGAAATATTCGTGACAAGTTTCTCTTAGATCAGTACTACCAATAGATTCTTGCAAGTTTCACCGAACTTTATATTAGTTTATTTGAAAGATTTAGATTTAATCGAGAGAGGAGTCTGAATCAGAAGTAAAAGCTAATCACCTCTTGAATTCGTGAGAATCGATAGAACCTTAAGAGTGAAATATAACAGTATCATATCCAGAATATCAATCATGCACGTATAACCCTTATATCTCACATTTATAAGAAACCAACTCTACTAATCTCCAGTTTTTTGCATTCAATTATTAGTTGCTTTACTTTAGCAGTTAATTATAGTTCGCAATCATTCCAATCAAGTTTTGATCATCCTGAATAGCAGTTAAACCAGGAATTACTAGAGCATTATTTAAATCCAGTCCATGTGGAGGCGATAATCATATTATACTATCTTTGGCTAGCAAGCATCAATTTCATGTTGTGTTTTGCGCTCATCATTGGACTCATAATTGAATGTGTTGTCGGGTTTCGATGTGTAGGCTCGAGTTTGACTTTTTGGTTGACTTTGAGTAAACATATAAATATTCGACCTTTATCGATTGAGTTTGCTTCACATGGAATTATTTGATGATTTTGAGTTGCTTTTGGCTAGTTTCAAGTCGTTCGGAGGATGATTTGAGTGGGTTGGCACTTCTAGTGTATTGATATGGCTTGATTGAGATAAGTGTCTTGCCTAACCTTGTTGGGGGAATTTTTTCTATTAATTCATATTGTTATCTACATACGGAGGTGATGCATAAATTAAGTGACGAGCATATATCCATGTGTCAGGGTTAATCATGTTCGGGGTAGATTATACGATTACTTGTGCCTTGTTAGAATATGTGAACTTCTTGAATCATATTTTACTAGATTCCTAGATTAATATGAATATGAGTTTAAATTCAATAAACATTGATTTAGGTTGTTAAAACTTGATTAAAATTTGACGGATGTTTATGAAATTATTAATATGCTAAATTCGGTTATCGTTGTACTTAATCAGAAATACCTTGCTACGATCGTTATTCTTGAGGTATTGGATTCTATACTTGAGTTGAAGATCATTCATTTTTTAGATCAGTTGAGGTAATTGAACAATAAATTTATTGAGGTTTGTTGATTAGTTATTGGCTTGAAAGCTGTGATTTATGTTCATTTGGAATATTCGCTTAATCACATTCCTTGATGTTATTTATGATTCATACCTTGCTTATTATTGTCATATATGTGCTTGGTGAGGAAAAGTGTAAAGTATGAAGGGTGATGCCGTACCATTTTATTTTACATTATTATGTGAGGATGAGAGTAAAAGCACAAAGGGTAATGCCGTGTCATTTCGTATACATTATCATGTGAGAATGAGAGTGAAATCATGAAGAGTAATGCCGTGCCATTTCATTTATATTATCATGTGAGGATAAGAGTAAAAGCACGAAGAATGATATGCCATTTTATTTACATTTTCATGTTTTTATATATCACGTGTTCATGGCACGAAGGGTATTTTCATGCAGGCGAGGATGAGAGACATGAGTTACATGGTGATATATTTTTGCTTGTGCATACACTCATGCCTTTATCTTGAATTGTTACTGTTGCACCTATGTTTTCTATGTGACTTGTTGTTGTTGTTCTGTCTTTGTCCTTTATCTCAATTGTTGATGTGTTTTCAATGCCTTCTATCTGTTTAACTTGCAAATATCATGCTTTCCTTCTTGTTTTCATATCTACATATATGCAGTTTCTCATTTGTTGCACTTTCATATAAGCTTTCTACCGTATTAGTTATTCATGACTTCTATTTGTTTAACTTATAAAAATCATGCTTTCCTTTATGTTTGTTATATCTATATCTAAGCCTTCTACCGTGTTAATTATTCATGCCTTCTATTTGTTTAGCATATAAAGATAATGATTTCCTCCATGGTTGTTATATCTACCTATAAACCTTCTACCTAGTGAAATTATGTTCCTCTATCTTAAATGCTACTATTACTTCTATGTCTCATATCTAGCCTATCGCTATTGCCCATATGCACTGCATTGTTCGTTATTGCTACATGTGTTTCTCCACTTTATTGTTATTGTTATTTCTTTCACCTTGTTGGTATTGTTATACGTATGCTCGGTGAGGAAGAGATAAATGCACGAAGGATGTTGCCATGCCAATTGATTTGACTTACATTCATACATTTGGTGAGGATGAGATAAATGCACGAAGGATGTTGCCGTGACATTTGATTTGATATCTTGAGTATATTTCTCACACTATGAAAGTTATGAATTTACTACCGTGGTTTTTTGGTTATCGCTTTAAGGAAAGGGTTGGTCGTGATATTGAGGAATATTGACCGTGATTTCTTCTAGTAACTATTTACTACTTCACATAATATTTTCTTGTACTCTTTTCTGTTATGTTCTAGCATTGTTCTATTGCTAGTCTACTGCACAAGTTATATTTTGAGTATCTTTTAACTAAAAGCCTCATCACTACTTCACTGAGGTTTGTCAAGATACTTATTGAGTACGCGGGGTCCGTTGTACTCATACTACACTTCTGCACCTTGCGTGCAGATCTTGGAGCGGAGATGCGGTGGATAACGAAGGCTGAGTGTGAATATGTTCGTGCCTTCCGAATATAGATACCACTTGTCCCTGGGTAGTTTTAGAGTTGAATTTTATGTACATTTCAAACATAATATTTATTTATTTCATATCAGTTTTTGCAAAAATCCAATCTTAGTAGCCCATGACTTGTACTACCAGTCCTTGGGATATTGTATGAAATTCAGATATATGATTTGTTGATCACTTTTATTTTATTAGAGTTGTGCTAATTATTAATTGGCTAGCCTAACGGGTTAGGTTAGGTACCATCGCGACTAGTGAATTTGGATCGTGACAGGTTATGAGGGTATTTTTGTAAACAAATAATTCTTTCAGAAATTATGCAATGCTTTAATACATCAAACCAAACAATAGATAATAAATATGGCACTATAACTAATGTCAGCATAACTAATGCAAGTATAACTAATACCAGCATTACTAATACAACATATTCAACATTATTCTTGTACACCCTACCAAACGACCCCATATATCTCATTTTTAGTCCAATAAACTAAACATCTTCCGATAGAAATATATTCACAAAATCATCTGTTAAGAAACTTAGCTCAAAATAATAATATAATACAAAGAAAAATAAGATATATAGAGAAAGACAGGAGAGATTCTTATTTCTTCCATGTATTCAAGTGCGTACAATGTGATGCCCAAACCCTCTATTTATAGGATGATATTTAGGTAATATAAAGGATTTCATGAACATGGTATCAACTATTGAGATCATGAGGGAAGATCATGGAGGGAGTTATGGAGGGAGTTATGCAGGTGTGGGAGTTACAATAATAATTGTAAGAAGTAGTGGGAGATTAATGGAGAAGAGTAGTGGGAGTAACTTCTTTAGAAATTATTGACATCTACTACATAATATAATATTTCATAGCACTCCCCCTTGGAAGTCTATAGATAATGTGCCTCGTTAAAACCTTGCTAAGAAAACCCTATGGAAAAAAAATTTGGTGAAGGAAAAAGAGTACACATATCTTATAATATTCATTAATCGCTGCCTCATTAAAAACCTTGCCAGGAAAACCTAGTGGAATAAAACCTTAGCTAAGGAAAAAATAGTACAGCGCGTATGTGCCTCCCCCTGATGAAAATATCATTTTATTTCTAGGAGACGAGGAACTCCAAGCTTGTATAACAACATATCTAATGTTGAGATCGTCTATGACTTAGTGAATTATTTCGCCAAATTATCACTTGAACGAATTTCTTGAACATCGATCATGTCTGAAATAGAACTTTGATGAAATATGTTTTATTTTGTCTCCTTCTATAGTCCTTTCAATTGAGATATGCATGCAATATCTTCTTCAATGTAATTGAAATCTTATAGAATATCATAATATGACAGTACCCTCACAACCAAATAGATTATCTAAACAACGAGCCATGCCGTGCATTTATATAACCAACAAACTTTGACAATATTTGTTAGAATAAGAAAATCTATATCAAGGATTTCTTTTACAATATAATAGTAATAGTATTTCAATATCTCCACATAGGAGTACAACTATATCTCGCTAGCATATTGTTATACTCATAGTTCTAGCAAGATACGTTAATGCATCAATTGCACTAGACACAAAACAAATCATGTACGTCATGATTGATCCAATCCACATAAGGATTTGCTGAAGCTTTATTTAATAAATTTCTTGGGAACCTTAAATATGCTTCAGAATAATTTATATCCTTCAAGAATTTTTATTATACGCATATCAAATGTATTCTCAGACCAAAACCTGAAATGACTACATCCACCACAGAAGAACATGTCTCCATATAATCAATGTCATGATATTTGCAAATCTTCTTTTGCCATAAGTCATCTTTATGTATATCGACTTGTTTTTACATTTCACTTTCAGGTGTTGGGACTATCCGTCCAACTTCATATTTTTCAGGTGAAATTAATTTCCATTGTGTATTTTTTTATTTAGCCAATCATTTATCTGTCCAAATTCTATGACAGATTTGAGCTCAAGATCCTCGTCAATATTAATGATACTGAGCGCTACATTATACCAACAATATCATCGATGATCATTTTACATCGGTTCCATCATCACACAATAAAGACATAACTTATCGAGATCTCATTATTTTCAGGTACCTGGGCCTCTTCCATGAGGTCTTATAGAGTGTTATGTCATGATGCTCTTCTAGAGCACTTGTCTCCTTGTTATGACCATCTTGATCATTTGCTTCACTCCTTCTTCAAGGAGTTTTATCCTTGGAACCGATTAGTCTATTACGCTTCATGCGTAGACTATGTCCATCAAGGACTTTATTCTATTTGGAGCATTAGCAGCTGAAATATAATATCTATCTTTGAATCAGAAAATGCGCCTGGCAATATTTTACAAATGAATTATTACTTGAACTTCAAGTTCACATTTTCTTGTACGAGGATCTAAATGTATTCATAATAATTCATTCCACGTATCACTTTTTTCAACTGCCCATTTTTCTCCCCCTAATGTTGGGATCACCAATACATTTACCAACCTTCTTTGAGAGCCCATCGTTGTGCATTGTGGTGGCATAATTAAATCATATAGCACATCCATATTTTGGATGGAAATTATTTGGTTCCACCCTAAACCAATTGTGATGGGAAAAATTTATTATAACCTGGCTAGATGCACACAAGTGCTGATATATATTAAATAATACATCTCATACCAAATTTTTATTTGAGAGTTTTGTTCTCATAACCAATGGTTTAGCTATAATTGGAGACATACATTACTAAACCAACTTGGATTTAAACCATCATTACAAGATAAATCATCATAATTTTATATTCTGGAACTGCACTCTAACCATTTGAGCAATCAACCTTGCAAAATCTAAATTGCACGTTGATAACAAACACACATATGATCATACAATGGATGCATCTATTACAATCATATAATATTAAACGGTTCACATGGCAGGTGACTGGGCGCATATATATATATATATATATATATATATATATATATATATATATATATATATATATATA
>ML433334.1:0-62059 GCA_005239525.1 Nicotiana knightiana
GGTCGACGAGGGGCACGTGCCGCGGGTAGAGCACCTGCCAGAGCAGCCGTTGAGGAGCCGCCGACAGTTCCAGTTGGGGGACCGGATGCGCCTTTTGTTATACCCGGACTTCAGGAGACCTTGGCACAGTTCTGGGATGTGATTGGTACCTTAACTCAGGCGAGATTGATTCCGAGTGCACCAGCTACTTCACAGGGCGGAGGAGGAGCTCAGACTCCCGTCGCCCATACTCCGGAGCAGCGAGATCAGGTTGGTCAGGTTTCAGGTGTCATGGCAGCACATCCTGGGATCCTAGTTCTGCCCGTGGTTAGGGCAGCAACATCAGAGGAGGAACAACTTAGACTCGAGAGGTACAAGAAGTACCACCATCCTACCTTCAGTGGATTGGCGACAGATGATGCCCAGGGTTTCCTGGAGTAGTGTCACCGCATTCTTCGTACAATAGGTATTATGGAGACGAGCATGGTTTCTTTCGTTACATTCAAGCTCAGGGGAGCGGCTTATCAGTGGTGGCGGGCATATGAGTTGGGTAGCCCGTCCGAGTCAGCTTCACTTACATGGGATCTGTTTTCAGAGATGTTCTTGAGTGAGTTTGTACCTCAGTCCCTTCAAGATGCATGGCGCGCGGAGTTTGAGCGATTATGCCAGGGCGCTATGTCAGTATTAGAGTATGACGTCAGGTTCAGTGATTTGGCCAGGCATGCACCTACTTTGATTGCTACAGTCAACAAGGTTGAAACTTCCAGGAAAAACAAGGTTGGGAGGGCGATCCTCCTGGTGAACTGACCGTACCCGAATTTTTGTATTTGAAAAAGATTTTCGTAGGGATCTGTGAAGTAGATGGCGGTTGATATAACATTTTTTAAAATTATCTTTTTGGTTTGCTAATGAATAGAGTTAAGAATCATTTTCTTTTTGTAATGAATTAATAGGTCTTTTTTATATGAATTCCATTTGTTTAAATTTTGATTTTGAGCCATACAACTTTGATTAATCTTATTTCGCCATTTTTGTGACATTAATCTAGACCATCTAATCTGAGATAAATCGTATTGATAATGCCGTCTTAACTAGTTTTTCTATTGATTGATTCACCTCAATGCTAGTAAAGTTTTACAACAAGCTTGAGAGTAACTTTTTCACTGAAAAAAAATCTTTCAAGGTAAACAGGTTGGCTATTAAGGTCAACTGGGATAAACCCCCAAAAGATATAGTGAAATTAAACATTAATGGTGCCTTTTCAAAATCCAAGCTAAAAGTTGGACTGAGTAATGTCTTTAGAAACATCCATGGAGATTGGATAATTGGTTTCCACAAATCAGCTCGTGCTACATCTGCCATGCACAGCGAACTTTTGGCTCTTCATGAAGGTCTAAAATTGGCACACGAATGGAAGCTCCCCAAGCTCGAGATAGAGACAGACTCCACGGATATCATAAACCTTCTTTATGATAACAACCAAAACCTAGCTAACTTAATAGTTGAATGCAGGTTCTTAATGTACCAGTTGAAACTCCCAACTCTGATGCATAACTTCAGGGAATGAAATACAGTGGCGCATCTCTTGGTGAAGGAAGCAATGACAAACTTCAAACCGGCTAAATATTTTTATCATGCTTGTCCACCATATTTTATTGAATCTCATTTGTTAAAGGAAAAACTTGGTCTTTGTAATAGTGTTAAGTACATTACCTCAAGTGTTTGCAACAATCTTGCCAAGTTAGGCAATGTTCAAGTTTTACGGGACTATGTAGTAACTATGTGACTTTTGTTTATGAAATATCGTACTATTTCAAAAAAAAAAAGGAAGTCATAGATAAATGAACTGAATCTGCACTATCTTTTATTGGTACTTGAGCTAATATTATTGAGTTCATTACTCAAATAGTCACTCAACTATTCAAAATTACCTCATATAATGATATTTCTTTTCTTTGTAAAAGTCACTTAACTATGCTTATAATACTTAAAAGGTCCTTCAACCTTACTTACACAAACCTTCTGGTGGTTAACTACCTATTTTACCCTATAAATTATTAATATTTTTTTTAGTATTATAATATTTTCTTGTTTTTAATCTATATTATTACTTATGTATAGAAAAATAGTCTTATTTATTAGTAGAGAAGTAAAAATATTATTGAAGTATATATATAATGTTAGAGTAAAATAACAACAACAAAAAAAAACCTATAATAGTCTCATAAGTGGGGTCTGGGGAGGGTGGAGTGTACGCAAACCTTACACATGCCTTTAAAAAGGCAAAAAGACTATTTTCAGTAGACTTTCGACTCAGGGAAGAAAAAGGAAAAGGGCAAAATGTTGGAATAAAATAATTTTACTTTTTACTTTATAAATAAAATTTATTTACATAAGTTCATAAAATAGATTAAAAAGAAAAAATTCATAATATTAAAAATATAAAAAAAGGACTAAGGTTGATAATTGAGAGGGTAAAGTACTATTTAGCCACAGGGAGTTTGAGAAATACTATTGAGTAACCTTCCGAATGCTATAGGCATATTTAAGTTACTTTTGTATTACGAACTAAGTAAACATGATTTTACTAAGTAATTTTGAACAGTTGTGTGACCATTGAGTAAGAAACTCAATATTCTTTGAAGTCATCGGAATCATAGCTGAATCGGGGTTGACGGATAGCTCACTTGATAAGTTCTCCCTTGAGGTATGTCTCTTTCTCGCACTTTGTGTGAACGCGGAATATCTGGAGCACCAGGCATTTTTTTCTTATAGGTGTTGATTTTAAGAATTTTTGCTGTAAAATTATAAACTTAATTACCATTATTATGGTGGTTCCAATTTAATTACCTAATATAACTATATTTACCAATTATATGCACTAAGGGCGACGAAGTCTGGGGGTACATCATAGGAAAGTTTGACCCAAGGAGCACTTACAAATTGCCATAGCCGCCTTTTGCCACTATCCAAAAATTGTATTTTCAACCGCATAATTAAATTGGCGGAGGCCCCCGGTCCATTATCAAAAAAGAAAGGAAAAATCTCACTTTATACCTATTAATTTTAAACTATTTACCCTTTAATACTTAGACCTAAATTATTTACTACTTCTATTCATACGATCTAAACTATTTATCCGATTTTCTACTCGTTATTGAAGTTGGGTGTTGAGCTTGAAATAGTGATCAGTGCTAGGGGAGGCCCACGTAAAAGGCTCCTCTTAACCACACTAACAAAAAAGGTAGAGACTTGATAAGGATAAATTAAACTATTTGTGTCCAATGGTCGAAAGTACTGGAACTGGATTGTTTTGCTTTAGTATTTATACTCAGTCACTCAGTTTCTTGAATTACTTAAACTATTTATCCTTGAATTATTTTTTTGTTTGATACTTTCTGACTTACTTGTGTTTTATTCTTACAAAATTGTTCTTCCATGTCCCTTATAATATCTTGAAATGGATGTAATTTCAAATCTGAAAAAAAAAATTGAAACTCATATGAATGAGTTCAAAAGGCCAGATCTGATTTTTTTTTATAGTGTTTTACTATTGAAATTCATTAGTTGTTGTTCTTTGATGTGTGGATTGTACATTTGATGCTGGTTTTTAAATATTTATTGTACAAAAATTTAAATCCACCATTGAAGGACCTTGAAGCTTGAAACTCATAACTTGGTCTGTTTGAGTTTTAAATTGTTTTGATCCGATCCTACATGGGTTTGTTTGGAAAGTTGATTGGAGGTTGTAGCTGAAGTTTTAGTCAATTTGGTAGAGATTTTGTAATAGATTTTAAAATTTTGGGTTGAAATATAGTTGAACCAGAGAAGAAGACGAATTTATATTGTATACCCAAATAGTATATACATATACCATTTTGCTGGTTGAATCATTTTTTGGTTGTATTAGCTGCATTTAATTGGTACAATATTTGACTTTCTTTTAACAATAGTAATATAATACAATATCTTGAAATACTTTATTATATTAATATGTGGTATACTATTTTTTTTATTTTTCTCTTTATGCATGTGCGTTATGTAATAGTAGTATAGCCATATAGTTGCCGGGAATTAACCAGCAAAACTGTATACCATGTTGGTATAGTTATATGCCATATTGGTATCATATGGTAGTTTGAACATTGTGTAGGTTGTTTTAGCTGCATTTTAAGTGAATTCTATTATGAAATTATTTATATGAACATGATTTGCAGTGCTGGAATTCTTGTGTGCTGATGGACGTAAATTATGTGTATTATGTAATAGTTTTTATAGTTATAGGCAATTGTTGGAACGATCCCATACAACTATATACCCCTATTAGTATACAGAATGAGCAAGTTGTTTTGCGAATATTTAGCTTGCAATACGAGCATATAATTTTCTCATACTTTTATTGCGTCCTTTAGTGTTTTGGTATAGTAGTATAATCGCAGATAATTGTAGAAATATTACAGATAAATCATATGCTCTGTTGGTATACATATATACCATATTGGTATCACATGGTACTACAAGTCTTTTTTGCTACTTATACTTTTCTTGCATTTTTTAATATTTTATTATCATTTTTATTCTAACTAGTATAAATGGAGATTTGATTGCTGTAGATTATATTTTCTTGCTCTATAACTGGTTGTATTATTGCTAATGGTAGAGTGTGTACTGATATTTGTACGGAAGGAGATCAAATTTTACATGGCAATCACGTGTTGATTCTTAGAATCTGATTATGTAATTTATGATGCTCAACAATAGTCAGTGTGATATTCAGTGAATTAGATCAAGTGACAACTGATATTATTTCAGTTTAGTAATTGAATTTAAAAAATGAGAAAGAAAAAAAATAAAAAGTATATTATACTAGTTATATTAAAAAAAAGGTGAACAAATATTTACTATATCGATTATATTTTCTTATTGTATAAAAAAGAATAATAAAAAATAGTGAAAACAATAAATGAAATTGGATTATGAAGAGAAAAAGAATATTGAAGAAGAAGTTAAATGAAATTAGAAAATGAAAAAAGAAAAAAATAAGAAGAAAATGAGAAAAAAGAAAGGAGAAAAGAAAGAAAAAAAGGAAAAAAGAAAAGAAAAGAAAAGAAAATAAACATAGAAATAAGAAAGAATTAGAAAAAAAGAGAAATTTCCTATAAAAACTACGATGGGTAGGAGATGTAATTAGTTTGATGAGTAGGAAAACAAACGGGGAGACAAGAATACATAATTTTGTTCTTGTGAATAATTATATCATTCTCTCTTTATCAAATGGATATCCTTGTGACAGATTAGGATCTAACCATGGAAAAGAATAAAAAGGACAAAAACCAACACTTACAATGACCAAAAGTCTCAAACGTCTCAATTCCGCAAAGAATAATGATATGAAGCACTGAATTATGAATATCTGTCACTATGATAATGAAACTTAAATCATTAATGCATGTCAAATTGTCAATAGAGGCCCATTTAACCTACCTAATATTGCATAGTGGCGCTGGTGGTGGCCCCTTAAACCTTGAGTGGAACTACCTAGTCGATCATTTTGAGTTTTAGCATTTCATTCGGTAGTTTGAGATTTTGAGTAGTTTCATATTATGTATTATGATTTGCGTATATTATTGGTTTCGGCTTTTGAGCGGTTCTGGATTGATTTGGGAGAATGATTCTCGTTTTGGAAGCTTTAAGTTGGAGGAGTTGATCAATATTTGACTTTTAGGTAAACAGACTCGGAATCGGGTTTTAATTATTCCAATAAGTTTGTATGATGATTTTAGGACATGTCCACAAAGTTTATTCAAATTCCGATGAGTTATGGATAAGTTTGGGTTGTTTGGTGATTGTTTTCGGTTTCAACGTCGATTTAAGCATAAAGGTCACCATATTGGGCTAACAGCCTTTGATTCATGTTTCGACTAAACCATTCTATCCGTATCATAATTTTGGAACCATAGCAACTAAAATCATCAAGTTTCGACATTGTATGAGAAATTTATGGTCATTTGACTGCCAGATTTTTCATATTAATTACGAAATTGTCACTGAATTCGTATTTAAAAATCTGCAATATTTTCAAATATTAAAACCAACATATCACCTTCATTATAAGGTCAAATTGAGTGATTCAAAATCCTAACTTGACTGAAATTTCACTAGGAATCTATTGGAGGCATCAAAAGCGAGTTTCAAGATCATTTGGCACAAAAAACGAGGTAGAATAACTGGGCATTATTGGTTATTAATGTTGTTGGAGTTTTTCTCATTTTGAAAGTTTGGGATTGGGAAAATTCAAGGATGTTCTTCAAGTTTCTTCCATGGAGTAAGGTCTAAACCATAACCTAAGTATTTTCTTTTGATTCATTCCCTTCGTTTAAGCTTTAATCCATGATTTTAATTGAAAACTCATTTAATTCTTTAAATTAAGACCTAGGGTTATGTCCTAAATTTTAAAAATTGAAAATGAGTTAGAGGCATTTATTTCCCGATTCCTTTTGAGGTTTTGTTATCCTATATTAGGAGAACAACATACTCGAATTTGGCGAGTTTTGGAGGAGTATTTCGGGAGATATGCGACCAAACTAGTGTGGGTTGGACTCTTGGGTTATGAACACCCAAAAACGATATTTTGACGAATTGCTTGAGCTATCAGACTCCGATTGAGTCGATTTTTGTTCGTGTGAGCTTGTACTGGTTCGGGCTTCGCTCGGGTAAGCTTGGATTTGAAATCCAAGGCGGGCCCGACATGGACTTTTGTTGACTTTTTGGAAAAAATATAAAAATCATAGCTTTATTTATTGTAATTGGTTTTTCTTGCATTGTTTGATGTTATTAAGTCATTTTTGGTTAGATTTGAGTCGTGTGAAGGCGAACTTTAGGGGAAAAGCTATTTCGAATAGTTGAGTTGGCCTAGCTGAGGTAAGTATCTGTCGCACCCCTCTTTTTCCTTTCGGATTAGTCAGGGTTTTTGACATTATTGGGACAACTCATTTCATTTTGAGAAAAGGGGATGTAAGGAATTTGAAGAGCGCCACCTAACGAATTAAGGTGCGTTAGGAACCTATTACGGGTCATTTATAACACTAATTGTATAACCAGAGATTGGGTAAGGGCTTGAAGTTACTTTAAGGGGAAGGTGTTAGGCACCCCTCGAAGTCCACAACTATTGGTCCAAGCCAAACTTACTTTGTGAATTAATCAGATGCAAATAAGCAGTCTAAGCACGCATATATAAACAAGTAAAGGTTTTGACATATTAGCAGTCTAATCACACATATGTAAAGGGGTGAAATGGGTCCTAAGTTGTTTATCCTATAGGATCATATCCATGTAATGCCCGGTAATCACTCATTAGTGAGGGGCTACACGTTGCATTAGCGCACAAGTCATCATATCTTTTTCTAACCATTATCCCTCCCCTTAGCAGCTATATAAGCGAGTTGATTAACGAACTCTAAGCGTGTTGTTACCCGTCCCTTCTTTGTGCTCCCGGAGGAGTTTAGGACCTCTAAATCTGAGTAGTTCTAGACAACCCTAAAGCGTTTTAAAAGGGAAGGAATCTAGGTGACAAACAAATAACATGTAGGACTTTCAAATAAAGGGAAAGAAATTAGAAGGCACGTGTTTACCTCCACATGTATATAGCAAACAAGCAGCACGTCTCAAACACAAAGTTCAGATAAATTTCTGAGAAAGAGCCCTAGGACATGAAGTCTAGGTGAACATTAATATACAGAACATGCAGCACTGTTTAAGAACTAAATGAAAGGATCCTAATCAATTTGCCTACTAATTTTAAAATCCTGTAAAACTTAGCAGTAAGCAATCAAAGATACAATTTCCAGTTTTATATAAAGGACATTAATCACCTAAGGCTTGCCTAGGCGTGGGACTAGACGCAACCTCAATTACATGGGCTGTTTAAACAGTTTGAGATTATTCAACCTATAGGCATGCCGGATCTAGGCGATACAGATTATAACAGGTGATTTATACCAATTTGTATTTAGAGATATAATACATACACGTGAGGCTGTTTTAAACCTTTTCATGGACAATTATTTATCTAGTCGAAATAGGCATGGTTCAAACAAATGCAAACAAAGTTCCCTAACATATGGTATCTAATTCATACAAAGGATGACTATTTTATATTAAGGAATGATTATTAACCTAGTAGCAGGATCTCTTAGTGAAAGTACATGTACAGAACTAAAGCATGGAATAGTGATATGTAGTATACTAAAGAAATAAACGTGAAGATCCTAAGAACAGGATATCTAATGCACATGTTTAACATGGTTTGAACGCAAACAAACATGTCAACCCTAGAACATGATTTCTAATGCATATTTGTAGAATGTAAAGCCTATAGACATGATTTCTACCTGGCCTTATCCACAGTATCATACAACTACCCTCCCTTTTCATTAGTCACCCCAATATCTGTTCACAAATAATTATTACAGACCAATGATGGAATAAATTACATAAATAAAATATAAATTAAGCTATATGGAGCCTGAAGCAGGCCCAAACCAAACCTAGAAATTCCAGGCCTTTAGTAGTCTCAAATGCCAAGGATTTCATAGCCAAGTTTCTGTCCAGGTGTGTCAGAGTTCCCTAAGGATCTCAAGGATCCCGGGCAATGCTCACACCCAGTTTTTTTCACAATAAGAATTGAGTATGTGCAGTGTGGAATGGCCAGCCCTAGTGTGCCAGAGTTCGGAGGAATCTTAAGAAGATTCCAAGGCAGTACACACACTGGAGGGGCAGAACCTAGGGACTTAGGAGTAAGGTGAGAGTGCTTGACATAATTTTGAAAAGGTTTTGACAAGAAAACAATATTGAAATGACTCTATAAGAAAGAGGTTTTCTAAAAAAAAAAAGTAGAACTGATTTAGTAGTAAAAGTAGTTTGAAAACAATGTGAACACTTATAGAAAATCAGCAAACAACCTAATTGGCTACAGAACAAGCACGTCCAACAGCACTTAACTAATTTCACATAAGGGTTATGAGAATTGGGGGCACATAGAATACACATCACTGTATAGTAGCATCAGATAAACAACAAAATGCACAAAAAGTTTTCAAGAGTTTTATAGGATTAAGTAGTTAGTCATACAGTTGGTGGTAGAGACATAGAGCAAAGATCACAGAATAATCATGTAAAAACGTACTGGACCAGTTAAGCATAAAGCCAGAGTTACTTTGGGGGTACTAGATACCATAGCAAAGAAGATTAAACCAGAATCTAAGTAAACAGATTAGGCAAGCAATCATAAGCATTCATAATTCAAACATGCTAACATACTTAACAAGTAGATTGAAACATGTTGGACAAAGCAGTAGGGAAAATTAGACATACTAATCACAAGTTTAACATAACCAAATTCAGACATGCTAGGTGAAACAGTAATTAAACAATGTAATTTAGACATGCTAGTTACATATTGAACAACAAGATAGTAAGTAGGAACAAGACTGGAAATCAATGAACTAAAGCAGCAATAGAAAATATAGAGTTTGGACTTGAAATTGAATCAGGACATACCAGTTAAGGAGAGAAAGTACAGAGTATAGAGCAGAAGTTGTATAATAACTAGCCCTGGCTTACAGCCGGCTAGAGCAGTGGAAGTTGCAAGTAACAGAGAAGAACAAAGAGAGTCTTTTAAGTGTAAGAGAGTTTCTTTGAACTAGTGTTCGTGTGTTTTTGAACTTGTGTCTGTGTCTGTTCGTGAGAATAGAGGAGAGTATATATAGTAGTTTAAGAGCAGAACAGAATAAGATAAGGGAGATCAATCACTCAGTAATTAAGGAAATCACTGAATCAATTCACACGCCAAATCAGTGTAGTCTTCTCTTAATAAAAGGTAATTACCCAACGGTAAGGACATGAGATATTTAAGGAAAGAAATTCAAATCAAACATAAGAAAAGAGTGAGAAATTATGGGGTTTAATTAAGAAAATAATAGTGCAAGAAATTCGTAAATATTACAGGTGATTAAATAAGGCAAACATGACTAATCAAGGTCATAATCAAGGGAAATAAATCAGGGATTATACACATGAATCAGTCAATCAAAATTTCAAAGTAATACTGATTTATGGGGAGGAAAATATCAACTTCCACAAATAGAACAATAGGCTAAATAAAACTTCATAAACACAAAGAAATTAGCCAAAAATTGACTCAGAAACCCTAATAGAGATGATGTAGGGTAAAAATCACAAGGCACTGAATTAGATTAAGGGAAAATCGTGTAAGTCATAGAACATAATGAAACAATACAACAAGTAACACGGCAAAACTCAGAATCGAATCAAAGCATCAGAAAATTAGGGTTTGCACATAAATCGACTAGGCTTATGCAGCCTTAGCATAAATCGGTCAAAAGCACATAAGAATAAACGATTAAACATTCAAAAATTAGAAAACCCTTGATAAGATGACTTAGGGTAAACACTAGTTTAGAAAAAAGGGGAAATCGGTTGAAACCAGAAAAATTTCAAGGGAAACATGTGAGAGTTGTTTGATTCGTCTCAAAGACGAGAACATAATCTTAGAAAACCATGGATTGGAAACGAAAACAAGAAGATTCTTACTCAAGGTCGAGCCAGATAGCCTGAAACAGGCAAGAAACCCAAAGGTGTGGAACAGAACTGCCTAGGTCCCTTGGAATCTCCTCAAGGATCTAGGAGACGAAGATACCATAGCACATAGGAGGCCATTAGAGGCCGGAAGTGATGAAGAATCACCATGGAACGACAGTGTAAGCTGGTGACGGCGAGGGGAAATTAGGGTTTTGCTAGAGAGCGTTTGAGAGAGGAAGAGAAGAGTGACGGTGGGGGGTAAGGGGTAAAATGATTAGGTTTAGGGGGGTGTAGTTTAGTTTAATTAAGGAAGGGGGGACCTGGACCTTTGATAAAAAATGATCAACGACTAGAATTGGCTAAGGTTATTGGGTCGGGCAGCTTGGGGTTTTAGGCTCAAAGGGTTTGGACTAATTTATAAGGGGTATTGGGCTGGTATTTAGGCATTGGTCTGGTTAGTTTTAGGCTAAAAATTGAAACAAAAAGGTTGTTTGTTAAATGCCCAAAGTAATTGAATAAAAAATTAATTTGTGAAATAATTAACTAATTACAAAAGTGATTTTATGCATGAAAATATTTTAAAAGTAATTATTTAGTATTTAAAAATGTAATGGACTAATTTTCGGTAAAAATAACACGAAAATTATATGCATGGGCTATAATTGCAAAGTTATTGCGATTATAGTCAAAAAGGCGCCAATTTAGCTATTTATGGAATGATTTGGACTCAATAGGACCATAATAGTAATATTAAATCAAGACAGGTTTTGGAAATCATTTTTGATGCAATTTTATGATTATTTATTAAAAAATAAAAATACTGAGCAAATTAATAAAAAATGTAAAAAATTGTGGAAAAATATCAATTGGTGCTAATGCATGATTTTGAAGACATATATGCAATTAAAAAATTATTTTGATAAAAATTGGGTATCAACAGCTGCCCCTCTTTACTCGGAAAGGATGAAAGAGTTGTGGGTAAATATATGATAGCCAATTTTGACCGAGCGAAAAGGTTTGAGATTTAGGCCGCACTCTTGCTTCTGAGTTGCCTACATCTCCGTAGTTTTACAGGAATCGGGCTGCGTGTAGTTCTAGATTCATCGGCGGAATAGAACGATGAAGTCGTCACAAGAACGGACATAATGTTTCGGTATAGGCGAAGGATTGGTTATGGTGAGAGGCCAGGTTTTGAGATAACTAAAGGAACTGGAGCGAGATTGCTCCCGCTGGGATAGCAGTTGCATGCCGGGTTACCTGCAAATAGAGATACTATGAGCATATATTGTGCGGAAATTTAAACATGATACAGGTTCCCTTTAGACCATGAGAATTGAATTCGGACAGTTGAGGATGACGTCCTTAGACCATGACGTCCTGGGCCATGAATTGTTTGGTGAGAGATTCCCAGGCCATGAAATGATGTTCTCGGGCCATGAGGATGGTGCCTCTGAACTATGACGCCTTTGAATAATGATATGCAAGTTTGAGAGATCCTCAGGCCATGACATGATGTCTTCCGGCTATGAGGATGATGCCTTTAGACTATGACGCCTTTGGACAGGTTGGCGATATTTCAGCCCATAAGATGCAATAATATGATGTCAACAAAGCAAGACTTAGTCTTGTGAAGTGGAGGGAAAAGCTTAGCCTGAAAGAAGAGCAAAGTATATAATGCTAGAGAAACAACGCTTAGTCTCGGTGAAAGAATGTAAATTGGAGGCAGAGCTTAGCCTCATGCAGGTATGGAGACAGAGCTTAGTCTCATGAAAATAGAGGAAAAGATTAACCTTATGCATATGGAGGAAAAGCTTAGCCTCATGCAATATGCGGAGGTATAGCTTAACCTCATGCAAGATGCGGGACATGGCTTAGTCCCATGCAAATGAAGGCAGAGATTAGCCTTGTGCGAATGCTGAGGTAGAGCTTAACCTCATGCAAGGTGCAGGCAGAGCTTAGTCTGATGAAAGATGCAGGACAAGGCTTAGTCCCATGAAAATGAAGGCAGAGATTAGCCTTATGCAAGGGAAGGCAGAGATTAGCCTTATGCAGATAGAGGCAGAGCCTAGCCTCATGCAAGACAAGGAGGTAGAGCTTAACCTCATGCAAATGAAGGCAGAGATTAGCCTTATGAAAATGGAGGCAGAGATTAGCCTTGTGCAGATAGAGGCAGAGCTTAGCCTCATGTAAGATTTGGAGGTAGAGCTTAACCTCATGCAAATGAAGGCAGAGATTAGCCTTATGAAAATGGAGGCAGAGATTAGCCTTGTGCAGATAGAGGCAGAGCTTAGCCTCATGTAAGATTTGGAGGTAGAGCTTAACCTCATGACCGATGTGGAGACAGGACTTAGTCCCATGCAGATGAAGGCAGAGATTAGCGTTATACGAATGCGGAGGCAAAGCTTAGCCTCATGCAGGTATGTAGACAGAGTTTAGTCTCATGCAAATATGGAGGTAGAGCTTAACCTTATGCAAGATGTGGTACAAGGCTTAGTCCCGTGCAAATGCAGACTGAGATTAGCCTTATGCGAGTGCGGACGGCAGAGACTAGCCTTATGCAAGGGAAGGCAGCATTTAGCCTTATGCAGAAAGTAGAATGAATAGTAGATAGAGCAGAATTTCTTAGCTGGTAGTAGATTTTGATAACACAAGTTGTGAAGATTGTGACTTTGCGGCATGTCCATCCTTTGTCCCTGCATCCAAAGAAAAATCATGAGTTTTGTAGATGGGGGAGGTTGATTCGTGTCCCCGCTAGCCTAGCTTGTCCTGCTTTGCTTGGTCTGATGATCCTGTTTGCATCATCAGGGCGTTTGGCTAAACAGAGCTATTTTACAAGCAAGCATGCATAGTTTTGTAAAGACATAGTAAAAATGTACTTTAAGAATTTTAGATGAACCGACGACCGTCACAAGATCCGAGACAATGCAACCTCTTTTCCTATGGAATTTTGAAGGTCCTCCTCAAAATTCTGCCCCAGTTAGATGGATTGATGTCTCTGACTGTTGTACATGCTGCGATCAGATGAACTTGCTTTGGAATTTTGAGTGTCCTCCTCAAAATTCTGCCTCAGTTTCCAATTGTGGGAGAAATAAGATCTTTATTGGTTTGTGACCGAACCCACAGGGCTGCCTATGTATCCCCTCTTAAGCGGGAATCAGGTCGGGCATAGTTCAATTTAGATCATTTGAGAAAAGTATAAAGAGTTACATATAGTATCACTTGACTGCATCTAAATTGATTGGTTTTGGTCAGACTTCTCCGTCTATTTCTGCAAGTATGAGAGCTCCTCCTGTCAGTACCCTGTGAACCATGTATGGACCCTATCAATTGGGAGAGAATTTCCCTTTGGCTTCATCTTGATGTGGAAAGATCTTCTTCAAAACCAGCTGCCTCGGTGTGAACTGTCTAGGCTTGACTTTTTTGTTGAACGCTCTGGTCATTCTGTTCTGATAAAGCTTCCTGTGACACATTGCATTCATTCTTTTCCCGTCTATGAGGGCTAGTTGCTCATAACAGCTCCTTATCCATTTTGTGTCGCTAAGCTCAGCTTCTTGTATGTTTCTCAATGAAGGAATCTCCACTTCGGCAGGAATAACAACTTCCGTACCAAAAACCAGTAAGTAAGGAGTTGTTGATGTGCGGACTGTGGTGCCGTATCCCAATAAGGCAAATGACAGCTTTTCGTGCCACTGTTTGTGATTTTCTACCATCTTCCTTAGTATCTTCTTGATATTCTTGTTGGCAGCCTCAACAACTTCATTCATCTGAGGTCTATAGGTTGTGGAATTCTTGTGCTTGATTTTGAAAGTTTCGCACATAGCCTTCATCCGATCACTGTTGAGATTGGAAGAATTGTCAGTGATGATTGACTCCAGAACTCCGAACTGACAAACAATCTGGTCGCAGACAAAGTCTGCCATGACTTTCTTAGTCACTTCTTTGTAAGATGCTGCTTCGACCCATTTTGTGAAATAATCAATAGCTACCAAGATGAACCTATGCCCATTTGAGGCGGTGGGCTCGATCGGACCGATGACGTCCATTCCTCGGGCGGAGAACGGCCAAGGTGAGCTAGTTGTATTGAGCTCATTCAGTGGTACTTTTATCATATCTGCATGTACCTGACATTGGTAGCACTTTCAAACATACTGGATGCAGTCTGTTTCCATGGTCATCCAGAAATAACCGGCTCTGAGTATCTTTTTGGCCAAGTCAAAACCATTCATATGCGGGCCGCAAGTCCCAACATGTATTTCTTCAAGTAGCTTAGAAGCTTCCTTTGCGTCAACACATCTCAATAATCCCAAGTCAGGAGTTCTCCTGTATAGGGTTCCTCCCCTGTGAAAGAAACTGTTGGACAACCTCCAAAGCGTACGTTTCTGCGTATGATTCGCATGCTCTGGGTACTCCCCTTTTGCCAAGTATTCCTTGATGTCGTGGTACCAAGGCTTCCCGTCTGCTTCCTCTTCAACATGGGCGCAGTATGTTGGCAGGCTATGGATCTCCACTGGAATAGGATCAATGAAGTTTTTATCCGGATGCTGTATCATGGATGATAATGTGGCCAGTGCATCGGCAAAATCGTTCTGAATTCTGGGGACAGGTCAAAATTTTGTCTTTGTGAACTTCGTTCTCAATTCCTGCACATGGTGAAAATATAGAAATATCTTTGAATTCTTGGTGGCCCATTCTCCTTGTACTTGGTGTATAAGAAAATATGAATCGCCGATTACCAGAAGCTCTTGAATATTCATGTCGATGGCCATGTTGAGTCCTAGTATGCAAGCTTCATACTTTGCCATGTTGTTGGTGCAAGGAAATATGAGTTTAGCAGATACCACATAGTGTTGGCCATTTTCCGATACCAAAACAACTCAAATGTCGACTCCTTTGAAATTTTCCGCTCCATGGGAAAATACGTTTTCAAAGGTTCGTATTCTCCTCCCACATGATTTTCTGCAAGATGATCTGCCAATTCCTGTCCCTTTACCGCTTTTTGAGTCACATAGATGATGTCAAACTCACTCAGTAGGATTTTCCCCTTAGCCAGCTTGCCAGTGGGCATGGGTTTCTGGAAGATATACTTCAAGGAATCCATCCTTGATATGAGATATGTTGTGCAGGCATAAAATTAGTGTCTCAGATTCTGAGCGACCAAGGTTAGAGCGCAGCAGGTACGTTCTAGTAGAGAATATCGTGCCTCGTATGGAGTGAACTTCTTACTCAGATAATAGATAGCCTGTTCCTTTCTCCCTGTCTCGTCATGCTACCCCAGAACGCAGTCGAAAGCTCCATCTAGTACTGCAAGGTAGAGTAATAAGGGCTTACCTGGCTCTGGCGGAACCAAAACTGGTGGCATCGATAGGTATTCCTTGATTCTGTCGAAGGCCTTTTGACAATCCTCGGTCCATTTGGTTGCAGCGTCTTTATTTAACATCTTGAAGATTGGTTCACATATGACTATGGATTGGGCTATGAACCGGCTGATGTAATTTAGTCGTCCCAGAAAACTCATCACATCCTTATCACATCCTTCTTATTCTTTGGTTGTAGCAGCTCCTGAATGGCTTTGACTTTTGATGGATCCAATTCTATTCCTCGGCGGCTGACGATGAACCCAGGTAATTTTTCGGTAGGAACCCCGAATGCACACTTTGCAGGGTTTAATTTCAAGTTGTATTTCCACAATCTATTAAAGAACTTCCTCAAATCCACTATATGATATGTGGATTTCTTGGACTTGATGATGATGTCGTCCACATATACCCGATCTCCTTATGTATCATGTCATGGAAGATAGTATCCATAGCCCTCATGTAAGTGGCCCCGGCATTCTTTAGGCCAAATGACATCATCTTATAACATTATACTCCCTACGACGTGATGAAAGCCATTTTCTCAACGTCCTCCTCGTCCATCCGGATCTGATGGTAACAAGCGAAGCAATCCACAAATGACTGGAGCTCATGTTTGGCACAATTGTCGATTAGGATGTGTATGTTTGGAAGAGGGAAATCATCTTTTGGACTGGCTCGGTTGAGATCCCGGTAATCGATGCAAACTCTGACCTTTCCATCCTTCTTTGGTACTGGCACGATATTGGGTAACCATGTTGGGTATTCAACCACCCTGAGGACCTTGGCGTTGATTTGTTTGGTGACTTCCTCCTTGATTTTCAAATTTATATTAGGCTTGAACTTCTGGAGCCTCTGCTTCACTGGTGGGCACATTAGATTGGTGTGAAAATTGTGAGCCACAATACATGTACTTAGTCCGGTCATATCATCGTACGACCATGCAAATACGTCTTCATACTCCTTCACGAATTGTGTATACTCTTATTTCTCCGGCGGTGACAGGTAGATGCTGATGCGGGTTTCTTTGACAGTCTCTGAATCTCCCAAGTTGATTACCTCGATCTCGTCCAGATTGGACTTAGGCTTGTTCTCAAAGTCCTCTACTTCTCTGACGATTTTCTTCGGGTGTGATATCTTCTTCTGAATCACTGTCCTTTTGCTGCGTTCTCTCATTGCATGTCACAATCATTGGTTCATCAAGACAGGAAATAGTAATGTTGTATAGATAAAAGTATGAGAGAAAGATGATAATAATAAATACTGATTCATTGAAACATAAAAGCGATTTTCAATAATTTAAACAAATGTTTTGGAATACTAGGGGATTTTATTTAAAACAAAAAAATGTGAAAAGGAAATCATTAGCGAATAAATAAACACTGCTTGTTCAGCCTTGCTACCCCGGGACTCGTCTGGACCTAGATGGTCTGACAGTCCAGTTTCTGAGGAATGATCCCTTGCTCATGGCTTGGATGGTAGGGCCTTCCTCATCCTTCTCAACGATGACACAACAATCCATATCCTCGTCTTCCAAGAATAAGTACCTTAAGGCTGCTAATGCTTCTTCCTCCTCTAGTCCCCCTATGACGTTGGATTGCTGGAAAGTCTGTTCCAGATGCGGTATGGGCTGCTCCAATGGATAGTAAGGACCGCGCCATAGTGGCGCTTTAGCCGTATTGGCTTGGAAATGCCTTGAAGATTCTTACTGAGACCCTTGCCAGGTTCGTATCCGCTCCAATTCATTGTGCTTTCAATCTTACTACTCCACCACTTATCCTCGTCTATTGCATTGACCCACTTGATGTGGTGGTAAGTTTCTCCACCAAGCCTTCTTCTACCTTCAATTACCGGGATAGTCTGGTGGCTGTAGATGGGGTTTCTCCATCCCCATGGATAATGATTCCTAATTATTCCACTCGAATTTTACCGCCTGATGCAAAGTCGAGGCCACAGCCCCAGCGGCATGTATCCATGGTCATCCTAGTAACAGATTATAGGACGCGGATATATCTAACACCTGATATTCAACCTCAAACCATGTAGGCCCCATCTGCAAATGGAGACTGATTTCTCCAATGGTGGACCTTTGATTTCTCCTGTGCAGCACTAGCTTCTTCTACCTTGACCTTTCCTTTCCTTCTAGCTTCAGCTACGTAATCCCAGGGCACAGCCTTATTGTTAAAAGGCGGTGTGGTGGAAACTGTCACTGTAAGTGGTGTGGCTACCTTTACTTCGTATGGAACAGGAGTCACCACAGGTGGTGTTATTTCAACCTAGAATGGTGCCGGAGTATCTGTAGGCGGTGATATCTCAAACTCGAACGGGACTGGTGTAGTCACCTCAGCCTCTCTTGACGGTTATATCTGCACTATGATGGGATTAAGGATAACCATTGTTTTCTTGGGATCGTCACCTTCTTTGATGAACCCGATTGACCCCTATAGGTCCCATTCTTCATCTATTTCTATCACATTGACTCCTCCACCCCTATGATTTGGGAGAGGGTAATTGCGAACATTAGGAGCAGCTTCCTTAACTTGAATTATTTTGTTGTCGATCAGATCCTGGACCTTATCCTTCAACGAGCGACATTCATCGATGGTATTTCCCTTCATGCCGGAATGGTATGCACAGGTTTTGTTTGGATTGACCCATTGGGATGGATTTTCTGTGGCTACAGCAGGGATAGGAGTGACGTAACCAGCAAGTTTTAGCCTTTCATACAGCTGGTCAATGAGCTCGAAAACGGCGGTATACTATTTGGGTGGCCTGCGGTCAAAGTTTGGTCGAGGTCTTGGGAAGTTTTAGCGAGCTGGAGGTGACCGAAAGTGAGACGGTTGGGAGTTGTATGTGTGATAGGCAGTGGCTGATTGGTAGTATCTAGGAGATGTGGGTTGATATGTAGGTGGAGGTGACGGTTGATTTGTGCGTGGAGGTGCTTGGTATGCGAGTGGAGAGGTTCGATACATCAGTGGAGATTTGGGTCCCTGTGCAACCATTACTGCTCCTACGTCTTTCTTCTTGGATATACCCCCGGACTTCAATGCTTTATTGGTATCTTGTAGTGCTTCAAAATTTGTGACCATCCCACTCTTGATGCCCTCTTCAATCCTTTCACCCAGCTTGATTATGTCAGAGAACTTGTGATTTTCAATTGCCATCAGTATTTCATAATATTTTGGGTCTTGTGCCCTGACGAAGAATTTGTCCATCTGTTCTTCATCTAATGACGGTCTAACCTTGGCCGCTTCTGACCTCCAACGAGTGGCATACTCGCGAAAGGTTTTTGTGAGTTTCTTCTTGAGATTCTGGATGTAAAATATGCCCGGTGCATTTTCCGTGTTGAGCCTGAATCGGTCCATAAATTTGAGGCCATACTCACCCAATTAGGAAACTTCTTGGGGTCCTGGATGATTTACCAAGACAAGGCATCCCATGTGAGGCTCCTCATGAACAATTTCATCCGGATCTTTTCGTCTCTTCCAACTCTGACCAGCTTGTCACAATATGTCCTCAAATGGACCTTGGGACCACCAGTACCGTTGAACATCTCGAACTTGGGAGGTAGTAACCCTCCAGTAGTTCTACATCAGGCTGTATACAGAGATCTTTATAATTCAATCCTTTGATCCCCTTACCTCCTTACATGCCTTGAACTATGCTATTCAATTTCTTGAGTTCTTCCGCCAAGTTCCTGATAAGCATATCCTTCACACTGGATTTCGGTGTGTAAGAGATGGGTTGAGTGGAGTGAGGTAGAGTCTCCACATATATGGGGTTATTCTGGTGGCCTGGTGCCTGAGCATAAAGGTGATCGCTGGTGGAGTTTTGTGGTTCAAGAATGATGGGTGGGGTGCTTCGGGGAGTGTGACAGGTATTTCGTTGGTATTGTGGTGGGATGGTTTGATTTTGCGGTGGAGTTATATAGTGGTGAGTTGCAGGAGGAATCTGTTTGTTGGGGGTATTCTGAGGTGGTGCGGGGTTTTGAGTGTTCGGGTGGCTGACATCCGGAACACTAAGTGAGAAGGACAAGTTCGCTAGGTTCTGAACATGCTCAAGTTCTCCTTGAAGTTTCAGTAGCCTTTGTTCAAGTTGCGACACAACATCATTCTGGACCTGAGTACCCCGACTGTCTGAAGCCTCTAGGTGTTCAATTGGTGTAGCGTTTCTCTTTCTGATGTTATTCAAGTCTTCCTTCTTGCCCTTGCCTTTGCCTTCAGGTGGACTAGGAGGAGGAGAAGGTGGAGGTCCCCTGGATCTTGTATGATATGCTGATGATGCCAGAATGCACGAACCAACCTTTGGGTAAGGGGAATAATCAAAAGAAATAAAATAAAAACAAAAGGTAACCAGCCAATGAGGGTTATGATGAAAGTATTTGCAATATTTAAACACATATTGCTGGAATGTAAATGCGCGTCTTAATTTGGGAGCCTCGTCATGCCCGAGGTAGGCCTAGCGATAAGTTGATTTGGAGAACTTAGATACCAAAATGCATCATATCATTAATGTAGATAGACGAATCCCGAAACAATACTAAAATAACAAATAGGAAATAAGTCACTAATGGCACTTGGCCTTATTACATTTATGAAAGCGAAAAGGTAAATCTAACCTATTTAGTCCCAGAAGGACCTTCCCCAGATTCGATATTCTTGATTCCATCGAACAAGTTCCCCAGCTCGCGCAGTCCCGGCAGCAGGTACGCTCTTGCCAGGTGTCCTCCTTCATTCCCCTTAGCGTTCTAGCAATCATCGATCCTTTTGATGAATTTGATCTCTAATTCCACTATTCCTCACTCCAGATATTCCAGCTTCCTGTTGGAAAGGACATCCATCTCTTTACATTCTTCGATCAACCTCTCGTTGGCTTCATGTATTTCCCGGTGCTCGTTCTCGGAATCGCAGATCCTTTTGCGCACCCGGTTGTACTTGACCTGAGCCTCGGCATCCTTGTCTATGATTATATTAACTCGGCTTATTCCCGGCCTCACTATCCCATCCAAGTTGTCTTCCAGCCACGCCTGGTAGAAGGTGCACATCATGCATGGTATCTGTCTAGTTCAATAGTATTCGTTTCTATGACGATTTTGCAGTGCCACATGTGTTGAGCTTGGCACTTGTATGGGATGTCGTCGTCCTGGAAATCAGCTCTGAAGTGACCCATCTTGGAAACCCTTGGTAGAACTTGTTTTCTGCCTGCCTACCTGCCTCATAACTCGGAGAGGAACATAGGGATATATACCTCTCAACCCGATCAGCACTAAGTATGGTGCATCCCTAGATCTGATGATAAATTCATTCGTCGGGAACCACTCGAACATCCATTGCACCTGTTCCTCGGTCAGATTATCAAAGAATTCAACCCACTACTTGGCAGTTTCCGGCTGAGCAAATCTGTCCGGAATGTAAGTCATCCGCTTGGGGTGATGGAAAGATTTGTGATCATTCCAAGCGATTCGCGGAAGTTCTTGGCAATATTGGCCCTTTTGAAGGTGTTCTAGGAGCCATAACTGCAGCAACATGTTTCAACCCTCAAAATGTTTAACTCCTCTTTGACAATGCTCCAAGGCTCGGTAAATATCAGCTAAGATCATAGGGACAATGCTGAAGGTTTGCCCGTCGATCCCTTCTATCAAGGCCCTGGTTATTATGGCTAGCCTGGTATGAATCCTTTCCTTCTCCATCGGGAACACTATCAAGCCCAAAAAGCACACAACAAATACGAATACCCTGCAGTGGATGTGACCCAGAGACGTGATGTCATACTCGTCATGATAGGTGCGTTATGATTTGCTGTGATCGTATCTTTCATACAGGTATTTGAAAGGTATGTAAGATTGTTTCAAACACTCCAATTCCGCATTCTTCATCAACCCCATCATTTTCAGAAAACTTTTGCCCATGCGATTCTCAGGTACCAACAGCCCAGGGCTTTCCCAAGCTATCCTAGCAAGTCCTCCTATTTCTTCTAAGAGCGGCGTCATTTCAATATTCCCAAAGCAGAATACAGCTCTTTCACTATCCCAAAACAAAGTGGCAGCCTCAATTAGCATATTGTTTAGTTGGATGTCCAGAAGAGAAGGTAAATTGCCCAGATGCTTCCTCGCGTGTTTCTTACCACTTGAAGGAAGGTCTTCCCACCAGTCTAGGATCATTGGTGGGATATTACTGACCATACCGAATCTGGGAACCTCATGCCTCATTTTCTGCAAGACAAAAAAGTGTTACGCCATTTCCCCCACTAGACTCGACTATTTATACACTTATGATTAACATACAGGCATTTAGTTCTCCAAATTAATGCACAGAACGTGATCGTCTCTGTTGGGATTATGAAAAATCTGGTGGACTTTCAGATAAGGCTGTCTTAAAAGGCTATTGTGCGGATGACACATTAACCTGGCTAGGTTTGACCATGATGTATGCACAATATAACAAGATTAAGGATTTCATAGGGTTTTAGACTGGTACCCTCGAGCGGACAACTCAAGGGGAAAAGGCACGGAACCATCGACTACACCGCTGATCGACTGGTTTTACTGCAAATAAGCCTTTCCGAATTTACGGGGTGATACAAATAGGAAGAGCGCAACCACTCATCAAGTGTTGCTATAGGATTTGTTTAGGCATAAGTGGAGTATGATGTTGAGCATGATTATGCAGCAATAAATAAGCAATAAACAGCATGTTGTCATGTATTTGCACGTTATGAAGGCGATAAATACGACAGTTATAATTGAAAAGTGGTTACAAAGGAAACAAGGAAACATATCAGTTTCATTTTGGGAAAATAAATACTTGGGAAAGTAAACAATTAATTGCACATAAAGGGGAAGGGGAATGGGTTCAAGCATTAACAAAATAAAGCACATTTAGACAAATTCACAAAGCGGTTTGTAATGGTAAAAGCCTAGAATTCCCCTAGCAGGGTCGCCATGCTGTCGCGCCCCCTTTTTCCTTTCGGATTAGTCAGGGTTTTTGACATTATTGGGACAACTCATTTCCTTTTGTGAAAAAGGGATGTAAGGAATTTGAAGAGTCGCCACCTAACGAATTAAGGTGCGTTAGGGAACCTATTACGGGTCATTTATAACATTAATTGTATAACCAGAGATTCGGTAAGGGCTTGAAGTTACTTCAAAGGGAAGTTGTTAGGCACCCCCTCGAAGTCCACAACTGTAGGTTCCGGCCAAACTTACTTTATGAATTAATCAGATGCAAATAATCAGTCTACGCACACATATATAAACAAGTAAATGTTTTGACAGATTAGCGGTCTAAGCACACATATTTAAATGGGTGAAAGGGGTCCTAAGCTGTTTATCCTATAGGATCATATCCATGCAATGCCCGGTAATCACTCCTAAGTGAGGGGCTACACGTTGCATTAGCGCACAGGTCATCATATCCTTTTCTACCTATTATCCCTCCCCTTAGCGGTTATATAAGCGAGTTGATTAACGAACTCTAAGCGTGTTGTTACCCGCCCCTTACTTGTGGTCGCGGAGGAGTTTAGGACCTCTAAATCTGAGCAGTTCTAGACAACCCTAAGGCATGTTAGAAGGGAAAGAATCTAGGCCCATGTAGGACTTGTCAAATAAAGGGAAAGCAGTTAGAAGGATCATGTTTACCTCCATATGTATATAGCAAACAAGCAGCACGTCTCAAATACAAAGTTCAGATAAATTTCTGAGAAAGAGTCCTAGGACAGGATGTCTAGGTGAACATTAATATACAGAACATGCAGCACTGTTTAAGAACTAAATGACAGGGTCCTAATCAGTTTGCCTACTGATTTTAAAATCATGTAAAACTTAGCAGTAAACAATTAAAAATACAGTTTCCAGTTTTATATAAAGGACATTAATCACCTAAGGCTTGCCTAGGCGTGGGACTAGATGCAACCTCAATTACAAGGGCTGTTTAAACAGTTTGAGATTATTCAACATATAGGCATGCTGGATATAGGCGATACAGATTATAACAAGTGATTTATACCAATTTGTATTTAGAGACATGATACCTACGCGTGAGGCTGTTTTAAACCCTTTTCATGGACAGTTATTTATCTAGTCGAAATAGACCTGGTTAAAACGAATGCAAACAGAGTTCCCTAAAACATGGTATCTAATGCATACAAAGGATGACTATTTTTTATTAAGGCAGGATTATTAACCCAGTAGCAGGATCTCTAAGTGAAAGTACTTGTGTAGAATTAAAGCATGGAATAGTTATATGTAGTATACTAAAACAATAAACGTGAAGACCCTAAGAAAAAGATATTTAATGCACATGTTTAACATGGTTTGAACGCAAATAAAGACGTCAATCCTAGAGATTTCTAATGCAGATTTGTAGAATGTAAAGCCTATAGACATGATTTCTACCCGACTTTACCCACAGTATCATACAACTACCCTCCCTTTCCATTAGTCACCATAATATCTGTTTACAAATAATTATTACAGAATGCACAAAAATGTTTCTAAAGTTTTATAGGATTAAGAAGTTAGTCATAAAGTTGGTGGTAGAGACATAGAGCAAAGATCACAGAATAATCATGTGAAAATGTACTGGACCAGTTAAGCATAGAGCCAGAGTTACTTTGGGATACTAGACACCTTAGAAAAGTAGATTAAACCAGAACCTAAGTAAACAGATTAGGCAAATAATCATAAGCATTCCTAATTCAAACATGCTGACATACTTAACAAGCAGATTGTAACATGCTGGATAAAGGAGTAAAAAGAATTAGACATACTAATCACAGGTTTAATAGAAACAAATTCAGACATTCTAGGTGAAACAGTAACTAAATAATGTAATTTAGACATGGTAATTACATATTGAACAACAAGATAGTAAGCAGGAACAAGACTGTAAATCAATGAACTAAAGTAGCAATAGAAAACATAGAGTTTGGACTTTGAAATTGAATCAGGACATACCAGTTAAGGAGATAAAGCACAGAGTATAGAGCAGAAGTTGTATAATAACTAGCCCTGGCTTACAGCCGGCTAGAGCAGTGGAAGTTGCAAGTAACAGAGAAGAACAAAGAGAGCCTTTTAAGTGTAAGAGAGTTTCTTTGAACTAGCGTTCGTGTGTTTTTGAACTTGTGTCCGTGTCTATTAGTGAGAATAGAGGAGAGTATATATAGTAGTTTAAAAGCAGAACAGAATAAGATAAAGGAGATCAATCACTCAGTAATTAAGGAAATCACTGAATCAATTCACACGCCAAATCAGTGTAGTCTTCTCTTAATTAAGGGTAATTACCCAACGGTAAGGACATGAGATATTTAAGGAAAGAAATTCTAATCAGGCATAAGTAAAGAGTGAGCAACTAGGGGGTTTAATTAAGGAAATAATCGTGCAAGGAATCCATAAATATTACAGGTGATTAAATAAGGCAAGCATGACTAATCAAGGTCACAATCAAGGGAAATAAATCAGGGATTATGCACATGAATCAGTCAATCAAAATTTCAAAATAATACTGATATATGGGAGGAAAATACCAACTTCCACAAATAAAACAATAGGCTAAATAAAACTTCATAAACACATAGAAATTAGCCGAAAATTGACTCAGAAAACCTAATAGAGATGAGCTAGGGTAAAAATCACAAGGCACTGAATTAGATTAAGGAAAAATTGTGTAAGTCAAAGCACATAACGAAACAATACAACAAGTAACACGACAAAACTCAAAATCAAATCAAAGCATCAGAGAATTAGGGTTTGCACATAAATCGACTAGGTTTAGGCAGCCTTAGCATAAATCAGTCAAAAGAACATAAGAACAAACGATTAAACATTAAAAAAATCATAAAACCCTTGATAAGATGACTTAGGGTAAACCCTAGTTTAGGAAAAAAGGGAAATCAGTTGAAACTAGAAAACTTTCAAGGGAAACATGTGATAGTTGTTCGATTCATCTATAGATCAGAAAAGATCGGAGATAAAAAATTAGGGTTTTAAGAAATCATAGTAGAGACGAGAACATAATCTTAGAAAACCATGGATTTGAAACGAAAACAAGAAGATTTTTACTCAAGGTCGATCCAGATAGCCTGAAACAGGCAAGAAACCCAAAGGTGTGGAATAGACCTGCCTAGGTCCCTTGGAATCTCCTCAAGGATCTAGGAGACGAAGATACTGTAGCACATAGGAGGCCATTATAGGCTGGAGGTGATGAAGAATCACCATGGAATGACAGTGTAAGCTTGTGACAGCGAGGGAAAATTAGGGTTTTGCTAGAGAGCATTTGAGAGAGGAAGAGAGGAGTGATGGCGGGGGGAAGGGGTAAAATGATTAGGGTTAGGGTGTGTAGGTTAGTTTAATTAAGGAAGGGGGGACCTAGACCGTTGATAAAAAATGATCAACGGCCAGGATTGGCTAAGGTTATTGGGTCGGGCAGGTTGGGCTTTTGGGCTCAAAGGGTTTGGGCTAATTTATAAGGGGTATTGGGCTGGTTAGTTTTAGGCTAAAAATTGAAATAAAAAGGTTGCTTGTTAAATACCCAAAGTAATTAAATAAAAAATTAATTTGTAAAATAATTAACTAATTACAAAAGTGATTTTATGCATGAAAATGTTTTAAAAGTAATTATTTAGTATTTAAAAATGTAATGGACTAATTTCCGGTAAAAATAAAACGAAAATTATATGCATGGGCTATAATTGCAAAGTTATTGCGATTATAGCTAAAAATGTGCCAATTTGACTATTTATGGGATGATTTTGGACTCAATAGGACCATAATAGTAATATTAAATCAAGACAGGTTTTTGAAATCATTTGTGATGTAATTTTATGATTATTTATTAAAAAATAAAAACACTGAGCAAATTAATAAAAAATATAAAAAATTGTGGAAAAATACCAATTGGTGTTAATGCATGATTTTGAAGACATATATGCAATTAAAAATTATTTTGGTAAAAATTGGGTATCAACAGTATCTTTCCTAACTTTGTGGAGGGGGAGGGGGGAACTACCCCTTGGGATTTGGATTAATTGTGCTATTTGTGTTATGTGAAAGCCGTGTACGCAAGGTGACGAATGTGTACACGGGCTATATGTGGTATAGATTATCTAGACTTGTTTCATGCCTTTAATTGAACTTTCATAGCATGTTATATCTCTCATTGTTAATCTACTCTTACATGCTCTATTTGACGTTATTAACACTTGTCCTACCTCTTACTTTTTATTTTGCTCTCATATACTTTAGTTGAAGCTATTGTCTTCCTTATAGTGTTGTTACCTCTTAATTGTTGAATCACTTTTAATTGAAGTTGTTATTTCGCGAAATATTATCTTTGAGTTATTGGTGTTGAAGTTGTAATAGCCGTTATCACATTGAGGCGAAGCTGTTAATTTTTGAGACACCTTTCCTTATTGAGCATTCTCATTTATTTTGTTATTGTTGAAATTCTTGTACACATTGTGGTTGAGCCATTCGCTATTTGTTGTGGAAACTTGGTTGTCCCTTCTATAACTTCGTGCTTATTTGTTACCTACCCTAACTGTTTTACTTGTACACCTTAACTATCATGTGCTTTTATTTGTCTTGTTTCTTTTTTTTTCTTTCTAATATTTGTTGGATTCCTTTGATTATTACGTGGTTCCTTTATTACCTTGCATGCATACCCTTTGATAATAGAAATTCTTGAAAATTAAGTTATTCTATTGCTTATGTTTATTGAAATTATTTGTGAATCGGGTTGCACGCCGCAATGATTGTGATATGGTGAAATAAGGGAGGATTATGATATTGATTAATGGTGATATGGTGGGATCGGGTTGCAAGCCGCAACGGTTTGTGTACGTAATATTCATTATTGATAAATGACGATATGGTGGAATAAGGGAGGAATATTATAGTGATTATGATGATATGGTGGGACTGGGTTGCGTGCCGCAGCGGATTATAAATGTGATACTTGATATTGATAAATGATGCTATGGTGAAATAAGGGAGGATTGTGTGTGTACGTTGGATCGGATTGCGTGCCGCAACGGATAATGTGTGTTGTACTTGTTGTTGTTGTGTTAGTTTTCAACATTTTTATATGAAATTACGAGGTTTGTTATTCTGGGCTTTCTGATAGTGAGGTTGAGTTCATTTTTCATTAATCTACTATTTTGCTTTTATTTCTTGTTTTCTTTCCCTGCTATTATTATTTAATTACATGGAGTCACTGTATCATCTTCTATTGAGTTGTTGGTAACGTAATGGTTTAAATAAAAGAATTATTAAAATTCTTTATTTATGTGCCTCTTAAGATAGAACTCGTTATCTCACTCGTTGCCTTATTATTCTCAATGGTTATCGCACTTTCATTATAATTGAGTTTTTAACTCATAACCCTGTTAGATGTTTACCTTACTTAAAATTATTATCATATTTTTCCTTAATAAATTCTATATTTAATTCGTTAATTTAATTTAACTTCCATTAGGATAGACTGTCTACGTCACACCCGTTAAGGTACGTTCCTTTCCCGGACCCTGCATGAACGCTGAATGCCTTGTGCACCTGACTGTTTTTTTTATAGGTGTTGATTTTAGGAATTTTTACTAAAAAATTATAAACTTAACTACCATTATTATGGGCGTTCCAATTTAATTACCGAATATAACTATATTTACCAATTATATGCAATGTAATTGTCACGACCCCCAACCCATTGTGATGGCGCCTATCATGATACTAGGCATTCCGACAACTCATACATACCAACACTTTCAAATTCATATTATACTAAAACAGGTTTAATAAGTGAAAGTCTCGTAAAACTGGATGAAAACATCACAACTCAATACAAAATTTCCAAAACTCGGGTGTCACTAAGTACATGATCATCTATACAAATACATAGTCTGATGAAAGTAGAACTGAATAAATAAAACTGAAGGATAAGGGAGGAGAGTCAAGGTCTGCCGACGCCGAGGCAGCTACCTCGATAATCTCCGAACGACTGAAAACTCTTTTTTGATCAGGTAAGGTAATTTTTATTAAGAAACTTCAAAAAGTACCAAAGAGGTACTTACAAAGTACAAGAAAACATCATAGGAAAAAAAAGTTACAAATAATTTTACTACATTTCCATAAAATCTAACAGCTGCCCCAAATCTTCTACTACCCTTTCCTTACACCAAAAATATAGATTCTTCAAGCAACTATATTTCAGCGTAGGAATCTGAGTCCTCTGATCTTCCAAGCATCTTCTGTTCCTTTCTAGCCAGATGGTCCACATGATGCATAAAGGAATGGTCATCCATATTTTTTTCTTCCTTTTGTCTATTGATTGACCCTGCCAATTTTCCAACAGACTTCTAACACTATTTGGCATTACCCACTTCACACCATAGATGTTAAGGAATAGGTCCCAGATTTGTCTGGTCTGCCGACAATGAAGAAACAAATGAGTTACAGACTCTTGGCTTTCGTCACAGAAAAAACATCTACTGCATAAGGCAAAACCTCTTCTTTGTAGCATATCTTGGGTAAGACATCTATTCCAGGCTACAATCCACCCAAATCCAGCAACTTTTGTCGGTGCTTTGGTCTTAAGACCAAAGCATTTTCCATGGCCATGATTCCTCCCACTGCCCAGTTTGTTGTTGAAGAAGATTATAGCAGCTTTTAACAGAGTATTTCCTATCTCTATGTCACGACCCCAGTTCGCCCTCCGTGAACATGTCATGATGGCACCTAGTACTTATAACTGGGTAAGCGTAACAATGCGGAAAAACAACATAACTTGCGGAATAATTAAGTGAAAACTGAACAATCTAAAAGAAAGACTGTATATAAATGTCGTTTGGCATATACAACTCAAAAATAATGTGGAAGTCTACAATATCACCCCAAAACCCAGAAACTCACAAGAAACACAGGCTAACAGAAATGTAATACACTGCTCTAACTCCAGAATGTCTAAACAAATGTAAGGAAGGAAAAGCTTTCCACAAAAGCTGGAATAAGATAGATACTCCTGGTCTGCGGACGCGGCAGATGTACCTCGAAGTCTCTGCTGGATCTCTCAACCTCGGGGATAGTGCGCCTGGGTGGAGGTACCTGGATCTGCACATGAAAAACATGCACAGAAGGGGCATGAGTACACCACAACGGTACTCAGTAAGTGCCAAGCCTAACCTCGGTTGGGTAGTGACGAGGAAGGTCAGGGCCCTACTGAGGTTAAACAATATAATAGGAATTTATCGCCAACAAGAATTTGGTTCTTTTTACGAACTTGATATCGACAAATCTGCGAATCTAGAAATTCATTTCGGCCAATTGAACCTTCTCGAACTGTTTCTTTTTAAGAACCAAAAAGATTTGTGCCAAAATAACATGAAAACAGACAATAATAATGAGTACAACAGTGAAGTAAGACAGGTCAACAAGGCAATAACAAAACACAATAATAGATTAAACACGGAATATGAACAGCTCAATAACAATGGTAACAATGAGGACCTCCCAGGATACCGTCCTGTAGTCCTTTTCTCGACTGTCTAGTGGATCTCCTGGGATACCGTCCCGTAGTCCATCATATGTATATCCGATGGATCTCCCGGGATACCGTCCCGTAGTCCATCATATGTATATCCGATGGATCTCCCGGGATACCGTCCCGTAGTCCATCATATGTGCAGGGGGATCTCCCAGGATACCGTCCCGTAGTCCTAAAGTAAATATGAAGGGGGATCTCCCGAGATACTGTCTCGTAGTCCCAAAGTAAATATGCAGGGGGTCTCCCGGGATACCGTCTCGTAGTCCCAAAGTAAATATGCAGGGGGATCTCTCGGGATACCGTCCCATAGTCCCAAAGTAAATATGCGGGGAGATCTCCCGGGATACCGTCCCGTAGTCCCAAAGTAAATATGCAGGAGGATCTCCCGGGATACCGTCCCGTAGTCCCAAAGTAAATACGCAGCCACAACAAGAAGATATTCAGAAATCGAGTGCAAAAATACAAGGCAACAAGTAGTTCTAGCCTAACATGCTTCACGTAGTACAATTAAAGCAACTTAAGAAATTAGGCAATTTAGGGCAACTAGGCATGCTTTTCTAAGCTAACATAGATTATAACTGCAAATAGAATAAAACAAGTAAGAAAGAAACTCAGTCTAAATATTTAAAGTAAAATCGGATTTTTTTCCAGCAATTAGCACAAGTACGTGCTCGTCACCTCACGTACAAGGCATTCAATTACCAAATATCACATCCTAAGGGGAAGGGTCCCCCACACAAGGTTAGAGAAGGTACTTACCTCGAACCGACTCAAAATCAACTCGAAACCACACGTTTGCCACGAGTATCCGACTCCAAATGGCCCAAATCTATACAATTCAATTACATATTGTAAATAACATCTCAAGCAACTGATTCTACTATTTAATTCAAAGCTAAGGCGCGAAATTAGGTAAAATGACCAAAACGCCCCTCGGACCCACGTCTCGGAATCAGGTAAAAGTTATATTTTCCGGACACCTATACACTCACGAACTCACTCGGCCAGAAACAATCGAAATCCGATGCCAAAAACCCCTTAAATTCTCAGAATTTCGGTTTGGGGAAGTTTCATCAATTTCCCATGGTTTTTACCCCATTTTTGATAATTAAACCAAAGAAAACAACGGGGATTAATGGTCTAACAATGAATTAGGATTAGAAAACGTTACCCATGATCCTTCTCTTCAAAACTTACTGAAAATTGCCAATTCTCGAGCTCCCAAACGATTTATAGACTTATGAAATCAACACTCGGATTTTTTGAATAAACACACAGGGATCTCACACCTGCAGTCTTGATCACCGCACCTACGGTACTGCACCTACGGAAAAAGCATCGCAGGTGCGGAATTCACTTAAGTCCATTGGGGCCGCACCTGCGGTCGTTTGGTCGCGCCTGCAGTTCCGCACCTGCGGAACTCACGCACCTGCAACCACTGGCCAAATCCCACGCCATCGCACCTGCAATCAACCCTATCGCGCTTGCGAGTCCGCACCTGCGGGAAAACCTTTGCAGGTGCGAAAACACCATAAGAGGTCTGGTTCAGCCATTTGATAAGTCCCAATTTCTCCCGTTAAGCATCCGAAACAACCCCGAGGCCCCTGGGATCTCAACCAAAACCACCAACTGACCCTAATACCTTATTCGAACTAGGTCGATCCTTAAAAACACGTCTCATAACATTAAAATCATCGATTATGCATAGGTTCAAGCCTAGAAACTTAGGAAAATTCTAGAATTCACATCTGATGCCGAAACACGTCTAAACTCATCTGAATGACCTCAAATTTTACACACACATCCCAATTAACATGACGGAACTATTGTAACTTCCGGAATTCTATTCCGACCCTCGGATCAAAAACTCGCTATCGGACTGGGAACTTCAAAAATTCAAACTTTGGCATTTTAAGCCTAAATGAGCTACGGACCTCCTAAATGCATTCCAAACACGCTCCCAACCTTGAAATCACCTAACGGAGATAACAGAACCATCAGATTTCCATTCTGAGGCCGTCTTCACACTGTTCTGACTACGGGCAACTTTTCAACACATAAGCTCTCATTTAGGGACTAAGTGTCCCAAAACTCTCCAAAACTCAAAACTGAACGTCCCGGCAATTCATTTTAGCAGAAATAGACTTGGGGAAAACAGTTAATAGAGGATCGGGGCGTTAATTATTAAGATGACCGTCCGGGTTGTCACATCCTCCTACACTTAAAAATTCGTTCGTCCTCGAACAAGCATAAAGACATACCTGAAGTAGTGAAAATATGAGGGTAACTGCTGCGCATATCCTGCTCGGTCTCCTAGGTCGCCTCCTCGGACGGTTGACCCCGCCACTGAACCTTTACTGAAGCAATGTTCTTCGACCTAAGCTTTCTGACATGCCTGTCCAATATAGCTACAGGCTCCTTAACATATGATAGATCCTTGTCCAATTGGATTGAGCTGAAATCCAAGACATGAGACAGGTCACCGTGATATCTCCAGAGCATCGAAACAAGAAACACCGGATGAACTCCTGCCAAGCTGGGAGGTAAGGCAAGCTCATAAGAAACCTCCCCAACATGCCTCAATATCTCAAAAGGGCCAATAAACCTCGGACACAACTTCCCTTTCTTCCCATATCTCATAACGCCCTTCATAGGCGAAACCCGAAGCAGAACCCGCTCTCCGACCATATATGAAACATCACGAACCTTCTGGTCTGCATAACTCTTCTGTCCGGATTGGGCTGTACGGAGTCTATCCTGAATCACCTTGACCTTCTCCAATGCATCCTGAACCAACTTTGTGCCCAATAGCCTGGCCTAACCCGGCTCAAACCAACCCACCAGAGATCTGCACCTCCTACCATATAAAGCCTCATACGGCGCCATCTGAATGCTGGACTGATAATTGTTGTTGTAAGCAAACTCCGCCAATGGCAATAACTGATCCCAAGACCCTCCAAACTCGATCACACACGGACGGAGCATATCCTCAAGAATCTGAATAGTGCGCTCGGACTGTCCGTCCGTCTGGGGGTGAAATGATGTGCTCAACTCCACCCTGGTACCTAACTCTTGTTGAACGGCTCTCCAGAACCGTGAAGTGAACTGAGTACCTGTGTCTGAAATAATAGAAACTGGAATACCATGCAGACGAACGATCTCCCGAATATAAATCTCCGCCAACCGCTCTGATGAATAAATAGTCAGTACCGGAATGAAATGGGCTGACTTGGTCAGCCGATCCACTATCACCCAAATAGCATCATGCTTCCTCAAAGTCCGAGGAAATCCAACCACAAAGTCCATGGTGATTCACTCCCACTTCTACTCTGGAAGCTCAATCTGCTTAAGTAACCCTTCGATCTCTGATGCTCACATTTGACCTGCAGACAGTTGAGACACTTGGCTACAATCTCTGCTATATCCTTCTTCATTATTCGCCACCAATAGTGTTGTCTCAGATCCTGGTACATCTTCGTGGTACCCGGATGGATGGAATACCGTGAATTATGGGCCTCAGCTAAAATAAACTCCCGAAGCCCATCAACATTGGGCACACAAATCGGATCCTGCATCCTCAATACCTCGTCACCCCCAAATGGTCACATCTCTGGAATCACCGTGCTGAATCGTGCCTTTGAGGACAAGTAAATGAGGGTCATCATACTGCCGCTCCCTGATACGATCGAATAAGGAAGACCGAGAAACCACACAAGCTAGGACCTGACTGGGCTCCGAAAGGTCTAATCTCACAAACTGACTGGCTAAGGCCTGAACATCCATCGCCATAGGCCTCTCTGAAGCTGGTAAATATGCCAAACAAACTCTCCGCTCGGTGACTCAAGGCGTCGGCCACCACATTGGCCTTCCCCGGGTGGTATAATATAGTGATGTCATAGTCCTTTAGAACCTCTAACCATCTACGCTGGCACAAATTCAGATCCTTCTACCTGATTATGTGATGCAAACTCCGGTGATCCGTAAATATCTCACAGGGAACACCATATAAATAATGGCGCCAGATCTTCAAGGCATGAACAATGGAACCTAACTCAAGGTCATGGACAAGGTAATTTTTCTCATGTATCTTCAACTGTCTGGACAAGTAGGCAATCACCCTACCGTCCTGCATCAACACTGCTCCAAGGCCGACTCGCGAGGTATCACAATAAATTATATAAGACCCCGAACCAGTAGACAATATCAAGATTGGGGCTGTAGTCAAAGCTGGCTTGAGCTTCTGAAAGCTCGCCTCACACTCCTTTGTCCACTGAAATGGAGCACCCTTCTGGGTCAATCTAGTCATAGGGGCTGCAATCGATGAAAATCCCTCCATAAAATGATGGTAGTAACCTGCCAAGCCAAGGAAATTGCGAATCTCCGTAGCTGAGGACGGCCTGGGCCAACTCTGAACGGCCTCTACCTTCTTCGGATCAACCCGAATGCCCTCACTCGATACTACGTGGCCTAAGAATGCCACAAAACTCAACCAAAACTCACATTTTGAGAACTTTGCATACAACTTCTTCTCTCTCAAAGTATGAAGCACTGTCCTCAGGTGCTGCTCATGATCTTCCCGACTCCGGGAGTAAACAAGAATATCATCTATGAAAACAATGACAAACGAGTCGAGATATGGCCTGAACACACTGTGCATCAAATGCATAAATGTTGCGGGGGCATTAGTCAGCCCAAATGACATAACTAGAAACTCGTAATGGCCATACGGAGTCTTGAAGGCAGTCTTCGGGATATCCGGCTCCCGAATCTTCAACTGATGGTAACCTGAGCGCAAATCAATCTTAGAAAATACTTGGGCGCCCTGAAGTTGGTCAAATAAATCATCAATACGAGGCAAGGGATAACAGTTCTTCACTGTAACCCTGTTCAACTGGCGATAATCAATACACATGCGCGTAGAACCATCCTTTTTCTTCACAAACAAGACAGGAGCACCCCTAGGTGACACTGGATCGAATAAAACCCTTATAAAGCAATTCTTGTAACTGGTCCTTCAACTCCTTCAGCTCAGGAGGACCCATACGTTACGGAGGAATGGAAATGATCTGAGTGCCCGGCAACAAGTTAATGCCAAAATCAATGTCTCTATCGGGCGGCATGCCCGGAAGATCAGCTGGAAACACATGGGGATAATCTCGTACCACGGGAACTGAATCAACAATGACATCTCTCACATAAGCTAACTACGCGGTACACACCTTCTCAACCATACACTGAGCTTTAAGGAAAGAGATAACTCTACCGGGAGTGTGATCTAAGGTACCACTCCACTCAACACGCGGAATACCTGGCATAGCCAGCATCACGGTCTTGGCGTGACAATCAAGAATGGCATAATGGGGCGACAACCAGTCCATGCCCAAGATAATATCAAAATCCACCATATCGAGTAACAATAAATCTGTACTAGTCTCAAAACCATGAATAGTAACCAAACACGATCGATAAACGCGGCCCACAACAAGAGAATCCCCCATAGGAGTAGAAACATAAACAAGAGAACTCAAAGAATCTTGGGCTATACCCAAATGCGGAGCAAAATAAGAAGACACATAAGAATACGTGGAGCCTGGATCGAATAGAAACGATGCATCTCTGTGACAAACCAGTATAATACCTGTAATGACAGAATCGGAGGTAACAGCCTCGGTACGAGCAGGAATAGCATAACATCTGGCCTGGCCTCCCCCTCGAGGGCGACCTCTACCTCCTCGACCTCCGCCCCTAGCTGGCTGGGCAGATTGGGTAGCAGCTGGAGCTGTGATCATGGCCTAAGAACTCTGCTGAGCACGCTGTGGCTGAAAAGTCTGTGAAGATACACCCCTACTAAGTCTGGGGCAGTCCCTAACCAGATGGCGTGTATCGCCACACTCGAAACAAGCTCTGGGAGGACATGGTGGTTGTGACTGGCTAGGGCCAGGTCTGCTAGACTGACCTCTGAAAGCACCCCGCACAGGAGGCGCGCTAGAAACTGGAGGTGCATAGTAAGGCTCCTGAGGCCTGGGTGGAGTTGGGGTACCGTTGGCTGCTGGAAGAGGTGAATGAACGGGGCGGACCATATAACCCCTCTCAAGTCGACCTGCTGCTAGGGTACGGGCACCAGAGCAGTGGCCCGACTCTCGAGACCTCTTGGACTCTCTCTCCTCTCGCTCCCTAGCGAGCATACCCTCGATCCTCCTAGCAATGCTCACTACCTGCTGATAAGGAATGTCCATCTCCAACTCTCGAGCCATGCTAGATCTGATGGGTGGGATAAGACCCTCGATGAACCGGCGAACCCTCTCGCGGACAGTAGCAACCAAAGCCGGTGCATGCCTAGCCAATCTGGTGTAACGGATAGCATACTCTGAAACTGTCATAGCACCCTGGCGCAAATGCTCAAACTCTGCGCGCCATGCGTTCCTGAGGCTCTGAGGAACAAACTCTCTCAGGAACATATCTGAGAACTGGGTCCAGGTCAGTGAAGCAGCCTCGTCTAGACTGTCTAACTCATAGGTGCGCCACCAATCATAGGAGGCTCCACGAAGCTGGAAGGTATTAAAGGAAACCCCACTAGATCCGGTTATGCCCATAGTGAGAAGAATACGATGGCACTCCTCTAGAAACTCCAAGGCATCGTCTGATGCTAGTCCACTGAATACCGGAGGATCATACTTCTTAAACCTCTCAAATCTCTGTTGCCCGTCCTCTGAAGCAACTGGCCTGTCATCGGGCTGAACTGACACTACAGGCGGTACAGGAATGATCTCTGGGGCCTGTTCCACATGCACTTGCTGCTCAGGAGTGCGGGCGGTGGGAGTCTGTGCACCTCCCCCGGCCTGGGATGTGGCTGCAGCAAGGGGAAGCAACCCTGCCTGAGCCAGAGTGGTGTACATAGACATGAACTGAGCTAACGTCTCCTGAAGGGCTGGAGTAGTAGTGGTAGTAGGCGTGTCAGGTGCCTGGACCTCGGCTAGATCTTCTAGTGGTACCTCGGCGGCAGCTTGCGCAGGTGCTCTCGCTGCATCACGTGTGCGTCCTCGGCCTCTACCTCGGCCCCGGCCTCTGACGGCTGCAGTAGGGGGCACGGGTGCCTGATCATCCCGAGTAGCACGTGCCCTCACCATCTGTGAGAGAATAGAAGACAGAGGTTTAGAATTGATGTAAAAAATATTGCACGACAAGGAAATCAATGAAGTGAAGATTTTTCCTAAACAGTTACATAGCCTCTCGTAGATAAGTACAGACGTCTCCGTACCAATCAGCGAGACTCTAATAAATTGGCATGTGTTCCGTGACTCCTATGAACCTAGAGCTCTAATACCAACTTGTCACGACCCCAGTTCGCCCTCCGGGAACATGTCATGATGGAACCTAGTCCCTATAAATAGGTAAGCCTAACAATGCGGAAAAACAACATAACTTGCGGAATAATTAAGTGAAAACTGAACAATCTAAAAGAAAGACTGTATATAAATGTCGTTCGGCATATACATCTCAAAAATAATGCAGAAGTCTACAATATCACCCCAAAACCCAGAAACTCATGGGAAACACAGTCTAACAAAAATGTAATACACTTCTCTAACTCCAGAATGTCTAAACAAATGTAAGGAAGGAAAATCTTTCCACAAAAGCTGGAATAAGATAGAGACTCCTGGTCTACGGACGCGGCAGATGTAACTCGAAGTCTCTGCAGGATCTCTCAACCTCGGGGATAGTGCGCCTGGGTGGAGGTACCTGGATCTGCACATGAAAAACATGCGTAGAAGGGGCATGAGTACACCACAGCGGTACTCAGTAAGTCCCAAGCCTAACCTCGGTCGGGTAGTGACGAGGAAGGTCTGGGCCCTACTGAGTTTAAACAATATAATAGGAATTTAAAGTATGAAAACAGATAGTAATAATGAGTACAACAGTGAAATAAGATAGGTCAACAAGGCAATAACAAAACACAAGAACAGATTAAACACGGAATATGAACAGCTCAATAACAATGGTAACAAGGAGGATCTCCCAGGATACCGTCCTGTAGTCCTTTTCTCGACTGTCTAGTGGATCTCTTGGGATACCGTCCCGTAGTCCATCATATGTATATCCGATGGATCTCCCGAGATACCGTCCCGTAGTCCATCATATGTGCTGGGGGGATCTCCCGAGATACCGTCCCATAGTCCCAAAGTAAATATGCAGGGGGATCTCCCGGGATACCGTCCCCTAGTCCCAAAGTAGATATACAAGGGGATCTCCCGGGATACCGTCCCGTAGTCCCAAAGTAAATATGCAGGGGGATCTCCCGGGATACCGTCCCCTAGTCCCAAAGTAGATATACAAGGGGATCTCCCGGGATACCGTCCCGTAGTCCCAAAGTAAATATGCAGGGGGGTCTCCCGGGATACCGTCCCGTAGTCCCAAAGTAAATATGCAGGGGGATCTCCCGGGATACCGTCCCGTAGTCCCAAAGTAAATATGCAGGGGGATCTCCCAGGATACCGTCCCGTAGTCCCAAAGTAAATACGCAGCCACAACAAGAAGATATTCAGAAATAGAGTGCAAAAATACAAGGCAACAAGTAGTTCTAGCCTAACATGCTTCACGTAGTGCAATTAAATCAACTTAAGCAGTTAGGCAATTTAGGGCAACTAGGCATGCTTTTCTAAGCTAACATAGACTATAATTAGAATAAAACAGGTAAGAAAGAAACTCACTCTAAATATTTAAAGTAAAACCGGATGTTTTTCCAGCAATTAGCACAAGTACGTGCTCGTCACCTCATGTACAAGGCATTCAATTACCAAATATCACATCCTAAGGGGAAGAGTCCCCCACACAAGTTTAGACAAGCCACTTACCTCGAACCTGCTCAAAATCAACTCGAAACCACATGTTTGCCACGAGTATCCGACTCTAAATGGCCCAAATCTATACAATTCAATTACATATCGTAAATAACATCTCAAGCAACTGATTCTACTATTTAGTTCAAAGCTAAGGCGTGAAATTAGGTAAAATGACCAAAATTCCCCTCGGACCCACGTCTCGGAATCGAGTAAAAGTTATATTTTTCGGACACCCGTACACTCACGAACTCACTCGACCAGAAACAATCGAAATCCGATGTCAAAAACCCCTTAAATTCTCAGAATTTCGGTTTGGGGAAGTTTCATCAATTTCCCATGGTTTTTACCCCATTTTTTATTATTAAACCAAAGAAAACAACGGGGATTAATGGTCTAACAATGAATTAGGATTAGAAAATGTTATCTATGATCCTTCTCTTCAAAACCCACTGAAAATCGCCAATTCCGGAGCTCCCAAACAATTTATAGACTTATGAAATAAGCCCTCGGATTTTTGGAATAAACATACAGGGATCTCGCACATGCGGTCCCGATCACCGCACCTGCGGTACCGCACCTGCGGAAAAAGCATCGCAGGTGCGGAATTCACTTAAGTCCACTAGGGCCGCACCTACGGTCGTTTAGTCGCGCCTACGGTTCCACACCTGCGGATCTCAGGTCTCACCTGTGACCACTGGACAAATACCACTCCATCGCATCTGCGATCAACCCTATCGCGTCTGCGAGTCCGCACCTGCGGGAAAACCTTCGCAGGTGCAAATAAACCAGAAGAGGTCTGGTTCAGCCATTTGATAAGTCCCAATTTCTCCGTTAAGCATCTGAAACAACCCCGAGGCCCTCAACCAAAACCACCAACCGACCCTAATAACTTATTCGAACTAGGTCGAGCCTTAAAAATACGTCTCATAAAATCATCGATTATGCATAGGTTCTAGCCTAGAAACTTAGGAAAATTCTAGAATTCACATCTGACGCCGAAACATGTCTAAACACATCCGAATGACCTCAAATTTTGCACACACATCCCAATTGACATAAAAGAACTACTGTAACTCAGGAATTCCATTCCGACGCTCGGATCAAAAACTCGCTATCGGACTGGGAACTTCAAAAATTTAAACTTCGGCATTTTAAGCCTAAATGAGCTACAGACTTCCAAAATGCATTCTGAACATGCTCCCAACCCCGAAATCACCTAACGGAGCTAACGGAACAATCGGATTTCCATTCTGAGGATGTCTTCACACTGTTCCGACTACGGGCAACTTTCCAACACCTAAGCTCTCATTTAAGGACTAAGTGTCCCAAAACTCTCTGAAACTCAAAACCGAATGTCCGACAATTCAATTTAACAGAAATAGACTTGGGGAAAACAATTAATTGGGGATCGGGGCATTAACTCTTAAGACGACCGGCCGGGTCATCACACTCTACTAGCCATCCAAATCTGGGCATCCACTCTACTATCATTCAAGGATATAGGCTCTAGAATTTTAATTGACAGATATCTTCCACTTCCCAATCATTAAAATGTCTTCTGAAAATTGGTTGTCATCTTGCTCCTGAGTGGCATTCTGCAATAGTGCAAAATTTGTTAGTAGTAATGCTGTATAGATGGGGAAATTTTTCCATCAATTTTCTTCTCCGACCCAGACATCTGTCTAGAACCTAGTTTTGTTCCCATTTCAAATCTTCACCATTATGTTTCCTTGTTGTAAAGGACATAAACTACTTATATACTTCCATAAACTGGTACTTGCATATGTGATCGCTAGACTAGGATCCCAAAAGTCTTTTTTACCATAGTTAACGGTAATCAACTTTTTCCAAGGTTCTTCACCTTATTCATTAAATCTCCATAGCCATTTGCACAATAGACTCTTGTGCAATCAGCTTTTTCCAAGGTTCTTCACCTTCTTCATTAAATCTCCATAGCCATTTGCACAAACGACTGAAAACTCTAAGATCAGCAACCACCATGCCCGGAAATACCTGGATTTGCACACGAAGAGCAGGGTGTAGCGTGAGTACAAACAACTCAGTAAGTAACAAGTCTAGCCTTTGGGCTGAAAGTATTGACAAGCCTCATAGGTACGGTCCAATTACAAAAATACAGAAATGTAGACATGCTTTCAAGTTTAACAGATAAAGCCCAAACAGGTAAGATATGTCAAGTACAAGTGAGATAAGAAATGATACATCTTGATATCTACATGTCCATTATGTATGCCAACTGAAGTACAAAACAGTGTAGAAATCATATGCATCTTAGAGTATTAATCACTCAGCCCTACCATTCACTCCATCCTCACAATCACTCTTTCCTTATAGTCACTCCATCCTCACAGTCACTCAATCCTCCCAATCTCTCGGCACTTGCACTCGCACTCAAACTCAGTAGATACATGCGCTCATTGTGGGTGTGCAGGATCCAGAGGGGTAGATCCAGCCCAAGAGCTATAATATGACAATTATGTCATGAATCAATAAAGCTTGTTGCGGCGTGCAACCCAATCCCATTAGTATCTTCACAATCAAGCCATCGGCCTCACTCAATCATCAATCTCTCTAGTTTCTTGGGCTCACAAGAATCATGATGATCAGCCCAAACAATGATGATATGATGTATCAATAAATGGCAATAGAGACTGAGATATGATATGCAAATAATAGCTATGACTGAGTACATAATTTCAAATTAAGAAAACAATTCAACATGCAACACGACCTTTGCGGGTCCCAACAGTACCAGCATGTAGCCTAAGCATGATTTTTAACATGACTTGCAACTCAAGTTCTCTAATACATGGAGAATATACAGATAATGACAAGATTGTTCAACTATACAGTTCCACGAAATCAGCCACGTCACAATTCCTAAAGTGCACACCCGTCACATAGCATGTGCTTCACCTCAACACCAATTACCTAACACGTAATTTGGGGTTTCATACCCTCAGAACCAAGTTTAGAAGTGTTACTTACCTCAAACCATACAAATTTCTACTCCAATAAGCCCTTGCATCGCGAATCAGTCTTCGAGTGCCTCGAATATAGCCACAAACAATTCGATACAATCAACTCAAGCTATAGGAATCAATTCCATATAAAAAATCTAATTTCTTAATCAAAATTCAAAAAGTCAACTCAAAAATCAACCCCCGGGCTCACGTCTTAGAATCCGATAGAAGTTACAAAATTCGAACACCCATTCAATGTCACGACCCAAACTACCAAGTCGTGATGGCTCTTATCGTAGTACTAGGCCAGCCGACTCACTACTCAACATCACAGTATTTCATTTCAAAAACATTTTCTTTCCATCTTTAGCGATAAATCTTTCATAAGAATTTAAAACAAGGAAATATATGGAAAATAAAAACCCGAAATCGGGTGTCACTAGTCATGAGCATCTACGATACAAGTCTGATAATGCTAGGACCAATACAGTCTGGAAATCTAATAAAATAGATATAGGAAGATAGGAGGTAGAAGAGAAAGGTTGCGATCTCCATGCAACTACTTTCCTAACTCCAAAGATCCGCGGTGGAAGAATCAACACTCGCTCGAACGTCCAGTAACACCTGGATCTGCACACAAGGTGCAGGGAGTAACGTGAGTATGCCAACTCCGTAAATAACAACCATAAATAAAGGCTGAGTAGCAGTAAAACACATAAAGATAATAATATGAAATCTCAGTGAAACAACATACTTTCAAATCAGTCATTGAGTCAAAACATCACGTAAAAATTCAGTTTCGGTAGAAAACATTTGTAGATATTTTTCAGTAGTTTCAATAGAAGTTCAATGTAAAATATAGTGAAAACAATGAAGTCGTAAACATCCCCTCAGGCAAAATATCACTCATAATCATCCCCTCGAGCAAGCCTCACAGTCACTCATAAACAGCCCTGCAAGCATACCCCACAATCACTCATAACAGCCCCCTGGGCATACCTCACCATATGCCTCCCAGTCACTCATCACTCAGCACTGGCACTCATTAGGTACCTACACTCACTAGGGGTGTGTACAGACTCCGGAGGGGCTCCTTCAGCCCAAACGCAAAACCAAGAATCATGGCATCAATCACTCAGGCCCTCAGCCTATAATAAACATGTTGTGGCTTGCAGCCCGATCCCATATAATATCTTCACAAAACAGGCCCTCGGCCTCACTCAGTCATAAACCTCTCAATACACTCGGGCATTTTAGTAAAAACAGGGAACTCATCCCAAAACAACAATTATATGCATCAAAATCGAGTAATAAAATTGAATTATGCAGTAAGCAGGTAAAATCATGACTGAGTGTAGATTTCAAATCAAAACAGTGAGAGGATAGTAAGAAAATTCCCTTGAGGGTCCAAATAGTACTGGCATAAGGCCCAAACATGCATTCAACCCAAGTTATAAGAATTCTTTCTAAAACACGTAGCTATTATACAATTTCAAACAAAATAGGCAACTCTACAGTTGCTACGGAATGGACCAGGTCACAATCCCCAACGCTGCATGCCCATCATCTAGCATGTGTGTCACCTCAATATAGTAAAATGATACAAAATTTGGGGTTTCATACCCTCAGGACTAGATTTACAATTGTTACTTACCTCAAACCGAATAAATCTCTAGCCCGCGATGCCCATGCCTCTCCACCCGGCCTCCAAATGCTCTGAATCTATCCAAAATCAGTACATTATCATCAATATACGCTAAAGGAATGAATTCCACAAGAAAAAATATCAAATTAGCCCAAAATCCCGAATTCAGCTCAACCCCGGCCCCCGGGCCCACGTCTCGGAACCCGAAAAAATTCCAAAACATTAAAGCCCATCCACTCACGAGTCTAACCATACCAAATTTTGCTCCAATCCGATAACAAAACCCCCAAAATCCAACTCAAGAATGCTTCCTCATTTTCCCTAATTTTCCACCCCAAAGCACAAATTAAAGGATGAAATTAAAGGCATAATTATCGAATTTGACCACAATAAGATAGAAATCACTTACCCCAAACACCCACGCAAGAATCTCTCTAAAATCACCTTCTACCAAGATCCCCCTTCAATTTTATGATATAAACTCGAAACCCTCGTTTTGAATCTTTTAAATCTGCCTAGGTATAACTTCATCGCGATCGCGGAATTTTCCTCGTGATCGCGAAGCACAAAAATAGACTGCCCACACATTAACCCTACGCGATTGCGGAATGACCCATGCGATCACGGATCACTGTTTCTCCAACCTACGCGATTGCGGAATGACCCACGCGATCGCATAGAGCAATTCACCTCACCTCCTCACAACTCGATTACTTCTACGTGAATGCAGCTTTGGCCACGCGTTCGATAAGCACATCTTCACACACGCACGCGATCGCGTTCCAAACTCTGCGATCGCGTAGCACAAACTTGTCTCTGCTCTAAATAAGCCTACGCGATCGTGGACCTACCCACACAATCGCGTATAAGGAAATCAGAAAATTACACCAACTGTTATCAGCCATATTGCATAGTCCAAAAACGATCTGTTAACCATATGAAACTCACCCGAGGCCCCCGGGACCTCAACCAAGCATACCATTAAGTCCCAAAACATCATATGAACTTAGTCGAACCTTCGAATCACTCAAAACAACATCAAAACACCAAATTATCCTCAGATTCAAGCCTAAGAACTTTTAATCTTTGAAATTCCACAAACGACGACGAAACCTATCAAATCGCCTCCGAATGAACTGAAATTTTGCACACACGTCACACATGACACTACGAACATATTTTAACTGCCGGAATCCCATTCCGACCCTGATACCTAATTTTCCACTACCTACCGAAAATCACCAAATTTCTAATTTCACCAATTCAAGCCTAATTCTACCACGGACCTCCAAATTACATTCCGAACACGCTCCTAAGTCCAAAATCACCTAACGGAGCTATCAGAACCATAAAAATCCCAATATAAGATTGTTTACTCATAAGTCAACATCCGATTTACTTTTCTAACTTAACCTTCTAAAATAGAGACTAATAGACTGTTTGGCCAAGCTTCTCAAGAGGCCAAAAGTGCTTTTTTTCTCAAAAGCACTTTTTTCCTAACTTGAAGTGTTTGGCCAAGCTTTTTCGGAGAAAAAAAGTGTTTTTGGGAAGAAGCAGAACTAGTTTTTGGGAAGCAGAAAAAAGTAGCTTCTTCCCAAAAGTAGAAGCAGAATCAGTTTTGACTTTTCTTCTTACCAAAAATACCCTTAACAAAATACAATATGTACCAAAATAACCACTAAACCTAATACTTTGGATATTAATTTATAAATATTTTCTTATTATTTTTAGGATAGTTTTCTAATATATACTAGTGACTTTAGGGGTGTGCTTTTATATTTGTTGAATGATTTTTAATATATTTAACTTATATTAAAAGAATTAAGTACTTCTAAATTTTATTTGCATATTTTACTTAAATAAAATGAAAAGATTTAATTATTACATGTAATAACAAAATTTTTAGATTATTTATTTACTTATAATATTAACTATTAAGTAAATCTATTCATGTCCTTATTTGTAATTTGATACTTAAAAGCACTTTCTGAAAATCTTGGCCAAACACAAATTATTGCTCAAAAGTGCTTTTCAGAGTGATTAGCCAAACACAAATTGGTTCTCTCCAAAAATACTTTTGTCAAAAGCACTTCTCAAAATAAGCTAATTTCTCCAGCTTTGCCGAACAGGCTATAAGTGTCTCATTCCACTCCAAAACAACTCTAGACCCGAACCAACCAACATGATGCAACAAAATAAAGCTAAATAATACATAAAGAAGCAGAAATTGGGGAAACAGGGCTATAACTCTTGGAACGACCGGCCGGGTCGTTACATCCCCCCCCTCTTAAACATACCTAGAGTCTCAAATAGGTGTGGATATCTGCTCCGCATCTCCCGCTCGGTCTCCCAGGTGGCCTCCTCCACATGCTGCCCTCTCCACTGCACCTTTACCGAAGTTATGTCCTTTGACCTCAACCTTCGAACCTGCCGATCCAAAATAGCCACCGGCTCCACATCATAAATCATATCACCCTCCAACTGAATTGTACTGAAGTCCAATACATGGGACAGATCGCCAACATACTTTTGAAGCATGAAAACATGAAATATAAGATGCACACTCGACAAACTGGGTGGCAAAGCAAGATTATAATCCACCTCCCCTATTCTCTGAAGCACCTCAAATGGCCCAATGAACTGGAGAATCAACTTGCCCCTCTTCCCAAACCTCATAACACCCTTCATGGGTGATACCTTCAGCAAGACCTTCTCCCCAGCCATGAAATATACATCACGAACCTTCCTATCCGCATAGCTCTTCTGCCTAGACTGCACCGTGCGAAGCAGCTCCTGAATCAATTTCACCTTACCTAAATCATCCTGCACCAAGTCTGTACCCAAGAGTCTAGCCTCACCCGGCTCAAACCATCCAACTATAGATCTACACCTCTCCCATATAAAGCCTCATACGGATCCATCTGAATACTTGACTGATAACTGTTGTTATATGCAAACTCCGCGAGCGGCAGAAACTGGTCCCATAAACCCCCAAAGTCAATAAAAAAATCACGCAACATGTCCTCCAGAATCTGAATAGTGCACTCGTATTTCCCATCCGTCTGAGGGTGAAAAGTTTTGCTCAACTCAACCTGAGTACCCAACTCTCGCTGCACGACCCTCCAGAACTGCAATGTGAATTGAGTACCTCTATCAGAAATGATGGAAACTGGGTCACCTTGTAGACGAACAATCTCTTAAATATAAATCTCAGCTAACCGCTCCGAAGTGTAAGTAGTACCAACAGGAATGAAGTGCATGGACTTGGTCAGCTGATCCACAATAACCCAAATAGCATCCAAATTCCTCGAAGTACGTGGGAGCCCAACTACAAAGTCCATGGTGATCCTCTCCCACTTCCACTCCGGAATATCTAATCTCTGAAGCAAACCACCCGGTCTTTGATGCTCATACTTAACATGATGACAGTTGAGACACCGAGCTACAAACCCAAATATATCCTTCTTCATACGCCTCCACCAATAGTGCTGCCTCAAATCCCGGTACATCTTCACGACACCCAGATGGATAAAATACCATGAGTTGTGGGCCTCCTCAAGAATCAACTCCTGAAGCCCATCTACATTAGTCACACATATCCGGCCCTGCATCCTCAACACACCGTCATCACTAATGGTCACATCCCTAGCATCACCTCGTCGGACCCTAGCCTGAAGAACGAGCAAGTGGGGGTCATCATACTGACGCTCCCTGATACAGTCATAAAGAGAAGACCTGGAGACCACGCAAGCCAATACCCGACTAGGCTCCAAAATATCAAATTTCATAAGTTGGTCCGCTAGGGCCTGAACATCCAGTGCTAAAGGTCTCTATGTTGTCGGAAAATAAGCTAAACTCCCCAAACTCTCTATCGGCGACTCAAAGCGTCAGCCACCACATTGGCCTTCCACGGATAGTATAGAATAGTGATATCATAGTCCTTGAGAATATCCAACCATCTCCGCTGACACAAATTAAGATCCGTCTGCTTGAACAGATGCTGCAGACTCTAGTGATCCGTATAAATCTCACAATGAACTCAATACAAATAATGACACCAAATCTTCAAGGCATGAACAATGGCTGCTAACTCAAGATCATGCACCGAATAATTCTTCTCATGGATCTTCAATTGGCGCGAGGCTTAGGCAATCACCATACCCTCCTACATCAAAACACAACCAATGCCATCCTCGAGGCATCACAATACACGGTATAAGAACCTGAAGCTGATGGCAAAACCAACACTGGAGTTTTGGTCAAAGCAGTCTTGAGCTTCTTAAAGCTCTCTTCACACTCGTCTGACCACCTGAATGGAGAACCCTTCTGGGTCAATTTGGTCAAGGGCGAAGCAATAGATGAAAATTTCTCCATAAAATGACGGTAGTAACCAGCCAAACCAAGGAAGCTCCTAATCTCCGTAGCTGAGGACGATCTAGGCCAACTCTGCACCGTCTCTATTTTCTTCAGATCCACCTGAATACCCTCACTAGACACCACGTGCCCCAAGAATGCTACCGAGCCAAGCCAAAACTCACACTTGGAGAACTTTGCATAAAGCTTCTCCTCCGTCAATCTTTGTAATACACTCCTCAAATGTTGAGCATGCTCCTCCTGGCTACGAGAGTACACCAGGATGTCATCAGTGAACACAATAACGAAGGAGTCCAAATATGACTGGAATACACTGTTCATCAAATGCATGAACGCTGCTAGGGCATGGTCAGCCCAAAAGACATCACCAAGAACTCATAATGGCCATGAGGGGTCCTGAATGCTGTCTTAAGAATATATGAATCCCGAATATTCAACTGATGATACCCGGACCTCAAATCAATCTTAGAGCACACCCTCGCTCCCTGAAGTTGGTCAAATAAATCATCAATACGAGGCAAAGGATACTTGTTCTTAACTGTGATCTTGTTCAACTACATGTAATCAATGCAAATTCTCATGGAACCATCCTTCTTCCTCACAAATAGAACCGGTGCACCCCAAGGTGGCACACTAGGCCGAATAAACCCCCTATCTATGAGTTCCTGAAGTTGTTCTTTCAATTCCTTCAACTCCACTAGTGCGATGTGATACGGTGGAACAGAAATAGGCTGAGTACCTAGCACCAAATCAATACAAAAGTCAATGTTCCTGTCAGACGGCATGCCCGGCTGGTCTGCAGGAAACACATCCAGAAAATCACGGACCACTGGAACAAAATCAATAGTGGGAGGCACTACACTAACATCCCTCACAAAAGCAAAATAAGATAGGCAACCTTTCTCAACCATACGCTGAGCCTTCAAGTATGAAATCACCCTACTAGGTACGTAATCTATAGAACCACTCCACTCAACCCTCAGAAATCACGACATCGCTAGGTCACGGTCTTAGCGTAAAAACTAGAACAGCATGACATGGAGATAACCAATACATGCCCAATATCACATCGAAGTCAAACATACTGATAAAAAAAAATCCACTCGGATCTCCAGACCCCCAATAGACACCACACATGACCGATACACACGGTCCACAACAATAGTATCGCCCACAGGAGTAGATACATGAACAGATGAAACTAATGAGTCACGGGGCATATCTAGAAAATGAGAAAAATATGAGGAAACATATGAATATGTGGAACCAGGGTCAAATAAAATAGAGGCATCTCTGTCACAAACTAAAACAATACATGTGATCACGACATCTAAAGCCATAGCATCTGGTCTAGATGGGAGTGCATAGAAATGGGCTTGACCACCACCGGATTGACCTCCCCCTCTAGAGAGACCCCTAGCTGACTGACCTTCACCCCTAGCCGGCTGGGCGGGTGGTGAAGTAACTGGAGCTGAAGTCGAGGGATGAATCCTATGCTGAGATGAACCAAATGACGATGAGGAAACTACCCCCAAATGTGCCCAAACCCTCCAGACTCAAAACAACTCCCTGGTGCGGGGGATGGGGGACAGAAGGGAACCTCTAGCACCGAGATAACTAGTACAAGAACCTGGCATGGAGGAGCTCTAAACTGATGGAGCACGGGATGAACCCTAGGCTGGGAGGGCACTAAATGATGAGTGTCCCTGATGAGAACTGTGAGAACCATGCCCTGATAATGCACCACGGTGTACAGGGCGAGCTGACTGAGCAGCCCTGAACGGAAACGACCCCCATGAGGAGCATCACCAAATCCACCCTGAACACGAGGCCTCTTAGCCTCTCTCTTACTCCTCTCCTGACCACGAACCATCTCAATCTGTCGAGCAATGTCGACAACCTCATCAAAAGTGGCACCAAACACCCTCTCTTTGGTCATAAGCAACCGAAGCTGAAAATTGAGGCCCTCTATAAACCTCCTGATCCTCTCTTGGTGTGTGGGTACCAACCTGACCGCATGACGAGCCAACTCGGAGAACCTCATCTCATACTGTGTAACAGACATGTCACCCTGGCGAAGCTTCTCAAACTACCTGCGCAGCTCCTCTCTGCGGGAGTCAGGTACAAACTTCTCCAGAAAGAGAACGGAGAACTGTTGCCAAGAAAGGGGTATTGCGCCAACCGGCCTACGCCTCTCATAACCTCCCACAACTAAGTGTAGCCCCAGAGAATTGGAAAGTAGTTAATGAGACCCCACTTCTCTCCAGAACACCTGCGGTCCGAAGCATCCTCTGACACTTGTTCAAGAAACCCTGTGCATCCTCACCCTCATCACCACTAAATGACGGAGGATGGAGTCTTCCAAACCTCTCCAATCTGCGCTGCTCATCCTCTGGCATAACAGGAGCTACATAGTCCTTAGCAGCTGCAACCGGCTAGGCTTGAGGTGCCCCCGGTGTCTGAAGTCCCTGAACAACCTGCTCAGGATTGCGAGCTGCGGGAGTCTGAGTGCCTCCCCCGGCCTGAGAAGTGGTTGCGGTTGTATTAACTGAGACCGCCTGAGCAAGGCCAGTACAAACTGATAAGATCTGAGTTAGGGCCTCCTGAAGGTCATGAATCACAATAGGCACAGGGGGGCCTGAGCTGGTCCCGCCGGAGCATCTGCGGCTGGGACTTGATCTGGAGAAACGGGAGTGTCTATAGGTACTGCCCCGGCTGCTGCGTGGGCTGCACCCCTACCCCTACCACGGCCTCGACCGCGTCCTCGGCCCCTCGCGGCCCTAATTGGTGGTTGTTCGTCCTGTCCGGTAGCACGTGTCCTCACCATCTGTGAGAGAATGAAACAATAGAAGTTTAGTTACTAGAATCAATAGATTCGCTCGATAAGAATTCAAGAATGTGAGATTTTTCCTAAGGGTTCAGCAGCCTCTCGAAGATAAGTATGGACATTTCCGCACCAATTCGCAAGACTCTACTAAACCTGCTCATGACTTGTGAGACCTATGTAACCTAGGCTCTGATACAAACTTGTCATGACCCAAACTACCGAGTCGCGATGGCGCCTATCGTAGTACTAGGGAATCCGAATCACTACTCAACATCACAATATTTTATTTCAAAAACATTTTCTTTCTGGCTATTTAGCGATAAATCTTTCATAAGAAATTTAAAATAAGGAAAAATACAGAAAATAAGAATCCGACATCGGGTATCACTAGTCATGAGCTTACGATACAAGTTTGATAATGTTAGGACCAATACAATCTGGAAATATAATAAAATAGCTATAAGAAGATAGGAGGGAGAAAAGAAAGGCTGCAATCGCCATAGAGCTACCTTGCTAACTCCAAAGATCCGCGGTGGAAGAATGAACACTCGCTCGAACGTCCAATAACACCTGAATCTGCACACAAAGTGCAGGGAGTAATGTGAGTACGCCAACTCAGTAAGTAACAACCATAAATAAAAGTTGAGTAGCAGTAAAACACATAAATATCATAATATGAAATCTCAGTGAAACGACATGCTTTCAAATCAGTGTTTGAGTCAAAACATCTCGTAAAAATTCAGTTTCGGTAGAAAACATTTGTAGATATTTTTGAATATTTTCAATAGAGGCTCAATGCAAAATAAAGTGAAAATAGTGAAGTCGTAAACAGCCCCTCGAGCAAAATATCACACATAATCAGCCCCTCGGGCAATCCTCACATTCACTGATAAACAGCCCGCGAGCATACCTCACAATCACTCATAACAGTCCCTCGGGCATACCTCACCATCACTCATGCCTCCCAGTCAGTCGTCACTCAGAACTCGCACGCAGTAGGTACCTGCACTCACTAGGGTGTATACAGACTCCGGAGGGGCTCCTTCAGCCCACGCGCTATATCAAGCCAAATCATGGCGTCAATCACTCAAGCCCTCGGCCTATAATAAACATGTTGCGGCGTGCAGCTCGATCCCATATAATATCCTCACAAAACAGGCCATCGGCCTCACTTAGTCATAAACCTCTCAAGCCACTCAGGCATTTAAGTAAAAATCGGGAACTCAACCCAAAACAACATTTATGTGCATCAAAATCGAGTAATAAAATTGAATTATGCAGTAAGCAAGTAAAATCATGACTGAGTGTAGATTTCAAATCAATACAGTGAGAGGATAGTAAGAAATGCTCCTAAGGGTCCAAATAGTACTGGCACAAGTCCCAAACATGGTATTCAGCCCAAGTTATAAGAATTCTTTCTAAAACACGTAGCTATTATGCAATTTCAAAAAAAATAGGCAACTATACAGTTGCTACGGGACATACCAAGTCACAGTCCTCAACAGTGCACGCCCGCACGCCCGTCACCTAGAATGTGTGTCACCTCAATATAGTAAAATGATACGAAATCCAGGGTTTCATACCCTCAGGACTAGATTTACAATCGTTACTTACCTCGAACCGGACAAATCTCTAGCCCAAGTTGCTCTTGCCTCTCGACTCGGCCCCCAAACACTCCGAATCTATCCAAAATTAGTATATTATCATCAATATACACTAAAGGAATGAATTCCACAAGGAAAACTATCAAATTAGCCCAAAATCCCGAATTCGGCTCAAACCGGACCCCGGACCCACGTCTCGAAATCTAGAAAAAATTACAAAACTTAAAACCTCATCCACTCACGAGTCTAACCATACCAAATTTTGCTCCAATTCGATAAAAAAATCCCATTCAACCTCCCCCCCCCCCCCCCCCCACCCCCAACAAAAAAATACCCCCCTTTTTCCCAATTTNATCATAAATTAAAGGATGAAATTAAAAGCATAATTATGGAATTTGACCACAATTAGATAGAAATCACTTACCCCCAAACACCCATGCAAGAATCTCTCCAAAAATCGCCTTCTACTGAGCTCCCACTTCAATTTTATGATATAAACTCGAAACCCTCATTTTGAATCTTTTAAATCTGCCCAGGTATACCTTCATCGCGATGGGGGAATTTTCCTCACTTATCATGAAGCACGGACTGCCCACACATTAACCCCACGCGATTGCGTAACTACTCACGCGATCGCGGATCACTGCTTCTACAACCTACGTGATCGCATCCTTACTCACGCGATCGCATAGAGCAATTCACCTCACCTCCTCACAGCTCGATTACTTCTACGCGAACGTGGTATTGGCCACGTGTTCGCGAAGCACATATTCACACACGCACGCGATTGCGTTCCAAACTCTGCGATCACATAGCACAAACTGGCCTCTACTCCAAATAAGCCTATGCGATCGCGGACCTACCCACGCGATCGCGTATAAGGAAACTAGAAAATTACACCAGCAGTTATCAGCCATATTGCAAAGTCCAAAAACAATCCGCTAACCGCCCAAAACTCACCCGAGTCCCCCGGAACCTCAATCAAGCATACCATCAAGTAAGAATGGGGAAAATGCGGCTATAACTCTCAGAACGATCGGCTGGGTTGTTACATCCCACCACGAGTCCAACCCTACCAAAATTACTCAAATCCGATACCAAAATCTCGCTCAAATCCCCAAAATTCGGCCTAAAAAGTTTTCTCCAATTTTCAACCCAAATCACTAATTAAATGATGAAGTCTTAGATGAATGAACTGAATCTGCACTATCCTTTATTGGTACTTGAGCTAATATTTTTGGGTTCATTACTCAAATAGTCACTCAACAATTCAAAATTACCTCGTATAATTATATAAAAATCATTTAACTATGCTTATAATACTTAATAGGTCATTCAACCATACATACACAAACTTTCCGGTGGTTAACTACCTATTTTACCCTATAAATTATTAATTTTTTTAGTATTATAATATTTTCTTCTTTTTAATCTATATTATTACTTACGTATAGAAAAAATAGTCTTATTTATGAGTAAAGAAGTAAAAATATTATTGAAGTATATATATAATGTTAGAATAAAATAACAACAACAACAACAGAAACAAAATCCCATAATAGTCTTCAACTAGGGTCCGGGGAGGATGAGTGTACGCAGACCTTATTCATGCCTTTAAAAAGGCAGAGAGAGTGTTTTTAGTAGACCCTCGACTCATGGGAGGGAAAAGGGAAAGAGAAAAATGTTAGAATAAAATAATTTTACTTTTTACTTTATCAATAAAATTTACTTTTTAATACATAAGTTCATAAAATTGATTTAAAAGAAAAAACTCATATTATTAAAAAAATAAAAAAGGACTAAGGTTGATAATTGAGAGGGACCGGGAAGTTTGAGAAATACGATTGAGTAACCTTCTAAATGCTATAGGCATAGTTGAGTGACTTTTATATTACAAACTAAATAAACATGATTTTACTAAGTAATATTGGACAGTTGTGTGACCATTTGAGTAATGAACTCAATATTCTTTGAAGTCATCAGAATCATAGCTGAATGGGGGTTGAGGGATAGCTCTCTTGACTTGGTAAGTTCTCCCTTGAGGTACGTCCCTTTCCCGAACCCTGCGTGACGCGAAATATTTTGAGCACCGAGTTTTTTTTTTTTTTTTTGATAGGTGTTGATTTTAAGAATTTTTACTGTAAAATTATAAACTTAATTACCATTATTATGGTGGTTCCAATTTAATTACCTAATATAACTATATTTACAAATTATATGCAATGTAACTTAAGTCATACACTAAGAGCGAAGAAGTCTGGGTACGTCATAGAAAAGTTTGGCCCAGGGAGCACTTACAAATTGCCATAGCCGTACTTCTTCCACTACGCAAAAATTGTATTTTCAACCAGATAATTAAATTGGCGGTGGCCGATGGTCCATTATCAAAAAAGAAACGTTGTACATTATATGGACATCCTTGTGACAGATTAGGATCTAACCATGGAAAAGAATAAAAAGGACAAAAACCAACAACTCCAATGACCAAAAGTCCAACGCCTATCTTCACAAAATCTTTACTAACAGCTCAATTCCGCAAAAATTAATGATATGAGGAACTGAATTATTAATGATCGGTCACTATGATAATTGATACATTAATAATCGCGGGCGAGAACAACATTAGCGTACCTGTCAACGCAACGGAAGAATTGTTGAACTCAGCATCGAAATAATTGCCCAAAACGAACTTTGAATCACCAAAAAACAAAGTTAATCTTCCACCAATTAGATGCCCTAACTTATGTGTTTTTCGTGTGGAAAGGATCAGTCAAAGAAAATTTTTACGCTTGAAAATTCTGTATTTTCTCCTTAACATAAATAGGCAGAGTAATAGTGGTTAAGGAAGATAATCCACCACTCACCCCTTTTTTTTTGCACGTTCAGTTTAGTGGAGTTTGTGGTCTAGTGGTAACTTCCCTTAACCTCTCTCAATTATCTCTCCTAACCGGGTCGGTTTAGCCCACATGGAGTGACCCACGACCCATAATCCAACATCTCCCACTTCGCTCATAGTGTGCTAGACCGATGTCTTTGACACACAGTTCATACTGCCAAATAGTTGGTGCGACTTCCGAGCACAAAGAGCTGTAACATTCCAAAACCAATTAAAGGTTGTACTAAAGCTCTTTGTAGAAATCCAATCACATATGGAAAGGATTCACTACTAGCATGAGGATATTATTACTCGCAATACCCTAGACATCATTTGTTATTGCATTAGCTACTTATTCGATCCCTCATCCTCGAAAGAGGCAAACTCGAGTTCTCACATAACATTGTATCCACAATTACACCAAATACCCTCATGGTAAGTGTAATGGTCGACCTACGAATACAAGTTAAATTACTAAATTTTAGTCGCCTTCCCTTTCTACTCGAATCTTTCCATTCCAAATCAACTGATTTCCTAGACATGCACTGCATTGCCGAATCAATCATGGATATTAGTGGCATGCTAAAGTAGCAACACTGATTGGAACTTCAAGAGACAGTAAAAGGTCAAAGGGTATTTCAATAAAAGTTACTCTAACTTCTTTGGGATCTCACACAATGAAGAAGCAGGGATTCATTCTTCCATTATCCCATGGTCGATAGCACACGTGGTATGAAACACATGTTACGGTGTTCTCACCTTATCTTGGTGTGTGTGTCTTATTCTTTTAAACATTCATCACCGTATAGATCTTGATATAGACACCTCCAAATGTCTAACCCGAGTTTCTCACTTCAATAATCCTCAAACCACATTCTTAGAGAAACTTGCATCTGGATTACAAAATAAGTCATAATCGAATAGTTAAATTTGTAAGTCTGATTAGTTGTCATGACCGACCTCTACAAGTAAATATAACCTCGCATTATCCAAGGTTTTATAAGGTCTCATCTCTTCATGATTCTTAACGTAAGAAACGATTTCTCGTGTGAGAGAGCCAATCTCGCGACTTGTTCGACACACTTTATCAACAAAACATTCATCTCATGCATATGAGATATAAGCATAAATTCAAGAGTCAAATTTTGATGAGCATATTATAATACTAAAGTCATTTTACAATACATAAATATGTTCATATCCTTCACAAACCTAGAGTCATAATATGTTTCTCAAATAGGTCTCTAGATATCGCCTTTGTAAAATGATCAGCTATCATACTTCGCGTAGGAATGTATTGTAAATTTATCTCTCCACTTGCTACCATGTCTCTCACAAAGTTATACTTAATGTCAATGTGTTTGGTCTTGCTGTGATACTTAGGATCTTTTGTATATGCAATAGCCGCTTGACTATCACAATATAGAGCCATGGGATCCTGAGAGTTCCTTGTAATATCCAAATGCTCAAAGAATCTCTTCAACCAAACAACTTCTTGTATTGCAGATGAACAAGCCATGAACTCAGCTTCCATCATTGAAAGGGCTGTACAGGTTTGTTTCTTACTTTTCCATGATATAGCACCACCATTAAGTAAGAAGGCATAATCGAATGTTGATTTTCTATCATTCCTGTCACCAGCTCAATCAGCATCTGTATATCCTCTTAAGTATAAATCATTTTCACTATAACATAGTGAATAATCTGCAGTTCCCATCACGTATCTGAAAATTCTCTTCAAAACTTTCCAATGATCTCTTCCAGGATTGTATTGATACCTTCTAACCAGACCTACAACATAACAAATGTCTGGGCGAGTACACATCATAGCGTACATCAAGCTCCCGACAACACTTGAATATGGAACTCGAGACATGTCTTCCTTTTCAGTTTCAGCCTTGGGACACATTTCAAGGCTTAAAGTTTCACCTCTCGCTATAGGAGTATCCATGGATTTGCAACTATTCATGCAAAAACGCTCCAAAATTTTCTTTAGATAAGTTTCTTCAGATATACTCAAAAACTTTTTAGAACGGTCTCTTTGGATCTTAACTACAAGGATATAGTCTGACTCGCCCATATCTTTCATGTCAAATGCCTTGAAAGCCATGACTTGATAGTTTTCAAATACTCCAAATTGTTTCAGGCCAATAAAATATCGTCCACATAAAGAGAAAGAATTACAAACATCACATTGGACTTCATCACATAAATGCAATGGTCTTTATTGATCATGGTGAAATCATTTGAGATCACCTCCTTGTGAATCTTAAATACCATTGCCTTGAAGAATTGCTTCAGGCCATAAATAGATCTTTTCAATTTACAGACCTTCTTTTCTTGGCCTTTAACGATGAAGCCTACAGGTTGTTCTATGTAGATTTCTTCGTTTAGTTCTCCATTGAGAAAATTGTATTCACGTCCATTTGATGTAATTCCAAATCAAAACGTGCAACAATAGCCAAAAGTAAGCGAATTGAGTTAAACTTCACTACTAATGAAAATGTTTCCTCATAACCTATTCCAGCTTCTTGAGTAAAGTCTTTTGACCACCAATCGTGCCTTGTATCTTTCTATTGACCCATATGCTTTGCGTTTAACTTTGAGAACCCATTTGTTACCAATGGCTCTACGCCCAGGCGGAAGGTCAACTAGATCCCAGAATTTATTGGTTTTCATGGATTTTAATTCTTCTTTCATTGCTTTCATTCACTCATCTTTTCCAAGGCTCGATAAAGCCTCAGTCACAGACTTTGGCTCATCCATTTATGTGGGAGATACCAAGAAAATATAATCTTCAATTTCATAAGTACGTTTGGGTATATTTTTCCTGGCACTCTTTCGTAGTTGAAATTCAGGTTCGTCAGAAGGATTTTGGGATTGAGAGTTCCCACTACCATTCGGATCAAGAATAAGATCTTGATCAATTTGATTATCAACTGTGTCAGAAGACACTTGCTGACTATCTGAGTTCAACATTTCATAAAGAGGCTCTTCATTCTTTACCTCGCCCTTATTTGGAAAATCATTTTCCAGAAATGTGACATCTCTTGATTCAATCTCACTAACACTTCCATCCTCTAATTCACCAATGAACACATACCCTTTGGAGTGTTCCGACTATCTTATAAAGATGCATTTCTTGCCTTTTGGACCTAATTTACCAATCTTGCTAAAAGAATCTTTTACATATGCAGTACAACCCCAAGGTCGTAAATCCTTTAAGTTTGGTTTATGACCAGTCCATAGCTCATAAGGAGTGGAACAAACTGATTAAAGAATGCACTTTGTTCAATATGTAGGTTGCAGTCAATAACGCGTCTCCCCAAAAGGATATAGGTAAATTTGCTTGAGTCATCATGGACCTTATCATGTCCAGTAGTGTTCTATTCCTCCTTTCTGCTACACTATTTTGGTGAGGTGTGTATGGAATAGTTAATTGTCTGGTGATTCCCTTTTCATTACACAATTCTTCAAATTCTTTTGATAGATATTAACGTCATTTATCGGTTCTTAAGGTATTAATCCTTTTGTCTAATTGATTCTCAGCTTCATTCAAATATTTCTTAAACCATTCAAGTGCTTCAGATTTATGAGAAATCAAATAGACATAACCAATGCGTGTGAAATCATCAATGAACGTAATGAAATATAAAGCACCAGACCTAGCCCTCACATCATTAGACCACAAATATCATAATGGATTAATTGCAATGGAATATCAGCTCTCTTAGCCTTTCCAAATGGTTTACGTGTAATCTTTCCGAAGAGACAATTTTCATAAGTTGGCATTTCAGTTTTAGAGAAAAAACCTAGATGTCCTTCCTTAGCCAATCTATTCATTCGATCCTACCCTATGTGACCTAATCTTGCATGCCATGTAATAACACCAACATCATTTTTACTAGAATAACATGCCATAACATAATAGTCAACATAATAGTTATACGTAGAAGGATTACAATCTAACACAATAAAACAATCATAACGATGTCCAAAACCATAAAAAAAACATTGTCTTGAGTAATTCTAAGACCACTGCGATTAAAGTTCAAATTGAAATCTAAATCTAGAAGAACAGACACAGAGACTAAGTTTCATCGAATCTCTTGAACATACAGGACGTCATGCAACATCAAATAGCGGCCACCACGAATGTCCTCTGCAAGTGCCTATCTCTTTGACTTCAAGCTTTACATTATTTCATGCATATACATGCTTTGATCCAGGTGGAACTCGATGAAACTCTATAAACGCTTCTCTATCGCGGCTCACATGGTCGGTGGCTGCTGAGTCTACAATCCACACAGGATAATATTCAGTTAGCAAAACAGTGCAAGAAACATATATAGCACTAAGAGATGCATTTTGAAATGCTACATTTTTCGGCTCAGTGCACTCACGAGCAAAATGCCCTGGGACTTGGCAATTGTAGCACTTCATCTTGCTCTTGTCTTTCTTCTTGTAGAATAGTTTTTCTTTTTTGGAATTCGGCTTGTTTCTTTTCTTGGAGGATCCTTCTCCGGTCTCCTTACCCTGTCCGTCATTTTTCCAGTTTCTCTTGCGCTTGAAGCTTGATCTCTTCGTACCACTTGATTCTGCCACAAAGGCATTAGGTACAGCTTTAGCAGCATCAAGTCGCTTGTCTTCAAGCTCCACATGACAGGCAACATCAACAAAAGTTTTGATGCTATCATTGTAGGTCAAGTTAACCTTCAGATGTTCTCAATTATTGGAAAGAGACAGAATCATTGCCTGAACCTGCTACTCATTAGAGAGAACATGGCCAACACTTTTGAGTTGAGCAATCATATTTGACATCGCCCTTAGATGTTGCTTGACACCGTGATTATGACGCTTTTTGTACGTGTCAAACTTGATTGTCAGTTGTCGAAGGCGAGTCACAGTCGTACCCCCATATGCCACTCTTAAATGTGCCCACATGTCTTGAGCAGTAGGATATTGCTCACATTTGTGGATGAAATCATCAGCAACTGAACTTACAATAATTTCACGTGCAGTGTAATCTTTCTTTTTCCAAACATTGTAAGTTTTCAGATCCCCCCCTGTGTCGGGCAGTGTTACCCTCCTCTGGGTGACTCATAACATGGTTAATACTTTCAAGAGCATCTTGCTCTTCGAGTACATACCACATCTTACGGCTCTAGATGTCGTAATTTTCACCATTTAGTTTGTCACCCTTGTTCAAGTCAGCAATGATACTTTTTGATGCCATATCTGTTATTAGAGACAATATTACAAGTTTAACTCATCAATATATACTTCAATTAATTTATGCATGTGATTACACACTCAAGTAAATTAATTATAATATTAATTCTACATTTAGTATAAAATCGAACGGTCATTACATTTCCATTCATCATCTATATCTAATAATTTAATTAATATTAAAATCACTTCTTAGTGTGTACTTTATTTCAAGTCTCAATCCATTACACACAAAAAATGATAAAGAATGTATGTAACTGGTGAGACAAATAACAAAATTTAAATTTCATTAAGATAAAACACATAATAACAATTTACATGTTTGCTAGGACATACATATACCAATTGAATACTAACTCTTGCTCATATACGCTAAAAGGTGCACTAGGCCAAACATCATGATAAATCTCAGTTAAAATTTCACCTCAAGGATCTCGAAGAGAGTCTGCTGAAATAGCTAATGCTTCCTAATCAGTAATTTCTATGTAATTAGTCAATTCAGCCCTTTTAACCTAAAAAGGTGTACATGTTCAGGAATGGAAGTATCAGGACCCATTTTAAATTCCTTAAACTCCCTAAAAAAAATTTCTCCTTCCCTTCGTTCAGCCCTTCGATCCCTTAACTCGTTTTGCCTCGCCCTTGAGAAACTCCTAATGACTTCAGGATCCGAGTCTCTCATTATAGAAATAAGTCATATGACGACGTATCCTTCTACGTTGTCCCCTTCCTTGACTTCGAGAACTCTCACTTGGAGTAATTCGAACTTGTTTCTGTTCAGCCATATCTGAAATAGGACCAAACAAATAATAGGAATGACTATAACTACTCAATGTGACAAAATATGTCACAATAACTCGTAGAAGTATATAAATGTAAGGGATAGGGCTAAACAATTTACAAAAAAAATTTGTACTAAGACCAATTCATTAATAATTTAGATTCATAGTCTTAGCACATGGAATTATTTTTATCTTGTAACAAATACCAAAAGGATATCCAGAAAAAGAAATAATACATGCCTAAATACTGGATTCCAAAGCCAGTTGTGTATGGACCATTGCCAAAGACTGCTACTGGAAAAATACAAAAGCACTTGTTGAGGACAAAAGCAAGGAGATGGGACCAGTGAATTATATAATGGTCTGTGGCTAAATAATACCATAACACCTTTGCATTATCAATAAAATTATACTTCACCAGATCACAAAAAAAAAAAAA
>ML433337.1:0-12071 GCA_005239525.1 Nicotiana knightiana
GCCCGTTTAGCCCGGGCCCGCATAACCCAGGCCCGCATAGCCCGGGCCCGCTTAGCCCGGGCCGCTTAGCCCGTTTGGCCCGGGCCCGGCCCGTTAGCCACCCCTACCTGGAAGGCCCTGTTGCAAAGCTACTGGATTTGGGCAAGGTTGGGCAGTTTCCGCACCTGTGGAACTTTGATCGTAGGTGCAGTTTCGCTCCTGTGGAAAACTGAGTCGCTCCTGTGGAATTTATCGCACCTGCGGTTAAGGCCTCGCAGGTGTAAGGTCACGCCTGTGGACATATGGCCACACATGCGGTTCTTCGTCATAACTCAACTGCCCAGATTTTTTTGTTTCATTTTTGACTTGGGCTCTGCTTTCGGCCACTAATCTGTACTCAAGACTTCCAGATTAGGGTACCAAACTTTGTTCTAACTTCATTAACACTAAAATTACGGTATTAGGCACTCAATTTTCACTTATACAATAAATCGAACACATTGTGAGCACATTGAATTTACCCCCTCCTCACATGAATTTGGTGCTCACAATAACCCCACATTTTGTTGATTCACTAAAACTAACACACAATTCCTACTCTCAACCAAATCTTCACTCTAACTCTACCCTAAATTATAGGGGCCACGGGAATGGGGTTAAACGGCCATTAATGGCTTTAACAAGAAATACCCATAACACAACAAAAATAGAATGGGGATAGAAGAATGCCAAAGTGAAGCAGAGAGAGTGAAAATACATGTAGAGTCTCTTGTGATTTACAACGAGTGAGAGTTGAGAGAATTGAGCCCACAGTTATTTTTCTTCTTTTGAGTTTAGTGATTATAGAAAACTTACTGGAGAGACAGATTTGGGGCTTTTAGTTGTGAGACTTCTGCACTTGCGATGCTATTGCCGAACATGCGGGTACGCACGTGCTAAATTGACGCCGCACCTGCGATGGAGGCCGCACCTGCGAGTCACAAATCGCTTCAACGAAACCGCACCTGCGGAAATCTGACCGCAAGTGAGGAATTCCTGCGCTGAACAACAAAAAATTTTGTGAAAATTTTGCGATCGCATTTTTGCTCGCAAATTCAACTCTGCGATAGCATTTTTGACATGGGGCATCGCATAGTTGAGCAGAATGTTTGCCCATCAATTTTCTTTGTTTTCTTGCACTATTTTTTTTTATCACCCGGTATCTCTGACCTGCACAAATTAACTCCAAAAATTTTGAAACTTGGCAGATTGGTTAGAAAAAACATAATAAGCTATTCTAAAAAAAAGAAAATTTCAAAAATGACCAAAAATTTTGAAAAACGATGGGTTGCCTCCCACCAAGCGCCGCATTTAACGTCGTGGCACGACGCAAATCAATTTTACCACTTTTCTCGCCACTTGGATGATATGAATTGAGCGCCAATCTTGGAATCAAGCTTGTGACCACGGGCGGTGGGGGTGGTAAATAGATGACCGAGCCAAGCCTTAAATTCTTCATTTTGCACTTCTTGGCTCTCATGTGAAGAATGTCGTTTTGTTCTCTTGTTCCTTCAAATTTCAAGATGTATGGTAAGAACTTTTTCTCCTCGCAACGCTCCATTGACTCGTGTAGTTCAACTTCCATTTTACCACACAATTCCAATGTTGAAAAATGCTTGGAATGTGCCTTCAAACCTCCAACTTGCAAATTTTTCCGGATTTTGACATCCTCATTTTCCCCAGGAATAGAGTCAATTTCAATCAAATCTTCAATCACTCCGGTTGACTCTAATTCCATATTTTTCTCGGCATCACTAACACTCATGGAGTCGGTTGGAGGATGTTCAAGGCTTGATTCCTCAAAGTAAAACTCACTCTCACCCTCGAAATTGGACTTTTCTTGGCTTCCATCCACACTTTCAACTTGAGAGGCATGGCGAGCCTCCATTAATGCTTGCATTTGATCCTCCAAAGTGCGGATGTGCTCATCATTTTGAGTCACTTCATGCTTTAATTCCTCGAGTACAAAGTTGTGTTTTTCCTCATTTTCAAGAACGGCCTCCAACATGAGCATTATCCTCTCATTTTGAGCATTTGAGAGTTCCTCTTGGTTTTGTTCAAGTACCAAGGAAGAATTTTCAACTTCAACCTCTAAGGAAGGTTCTTGGTTATCACTCACCTCCAAGGTTTTTTGAACCCTCGAAGCTTCAATCATAGCATCCATTTGTGAGTGCAACCTTTCAAGTGCCAAATCATTGTGGATACTAGTCTCCAAAAGTTTTTCCAAGGCATTTTGCTCACGGTTCCCTTCTTCAAGTAGGCACTCCAACATGAGCTTGAACTCTCCATTTCTACCATGCTCACTTACCTCCACTGCTTCAGCCCAAAAACTTCCATCACAAAAAGTAGAATCATCATAGTGGGGGCTTGGGGAAGGGACGGACAAACATACACAATCATACCAATGACCATTTTGGCAACCACACCTATCACAAATACTCCACTCATGGGTTTGAGATTGTGCGCACAATCCATCCCCGAGAAAATTTAAGCAATTTTGCCACGAGTGTGGTCCTCCACAATAAGGACAAGGGTCATCAAAGTATGAACAACTACCATCCGACCGATTTTCATTAGACGATACCATATTCTTTTTTTTTTAAAAAATTAAGAAAATAAACAAGAAAAATAATTACATAAATATTCACAAGTTTGAATCAAAGCACTTATGCTTACTTCTCAAACAACCTAAATTACGCCAATTGTTCCCCGGCAACGGCGCCAAAATTTGATACGCTCAAATTACACCTTAAAATAGTGTAAGTGATCGATGTCAAATATAGTAACCCAACAAGGTTGGGTCGAATCCCACAGAGAACAATATGGAGGCGATTAGGAACGCAAGAGAATTATCACTTATCGCGCAATGCCAAACAAATAAGATTTTGGTTTTGAAAGTTGTTTATAACTAAATGCGAAAATATAAACTAACCTAGAAAGCAAGTAAAGTGATCAATGGCAACAAGTATGAATGCTTCGGGAATTACACTCAAGTAACAATCCAATGTATTTCACGATTTCACAAATAGGAGCGAGTTTATGTTAATTAGCCACGAATAATAATTCTTAATTAGCTTTTCCCAAAGACTAACAAGACTTCCTAATTGAATTATTCCTAACCCAATTAAGAGATTAAGCACACCCGGATATGGCTACAAGTAGTTCAATCCTATCCCTAGGTAGAATCTATAAAATGAGGGTTAAAGCCTCAAGTTCTTGTTAATTAATCTTTCCCAACCCCAAATTATCTTTTTCAAAATTAATTCGGAGTTAATGGACGAGTCTTAGGGTTAGATAATCCCTTTGGAAACATTAAAGAACAAGAATAATTAAAGAAACAATAACTCACTTCATAAATATAATAAAATCATTCAATACATAAGCACAACAAGGTATTTAATCCACACTTTAAATATGTAAATTTCCATAAACAAAATTCAAGTGTTGGGAATAAGTACTACACACTTAAATATACAATACAAAGCAAGGAAATGATGAAACAAACATAAATGGGTAAGAAAACCTTAACCACAAGAGTGAAATCTTCAAATCCCAAGTGCGTGTGCAAATCCTAGCTTCAAGACTTGTTCTTCTCTCCACAAAATTATATTTACAAAGCCAAAAGATATCAAAAGATGTCTGCTAGGTCGAGTATATGAGAGTGGGGAATGAAAAATGTGATTTTACATATTTTCCCCGGTCTGATGCCCGTTGACCGCACCTGCGGAAGATTCTTCGCAGGTGCGAGGAGCGGAAATGTACTCGCAGGTGCGAGTCTGGAGCTCTTGGTCAATTACCGCAGAAGCAGACAAATGGTCGCACCTGCGGTTTCGCAGGTGCGTGAATTACTCCGCAGGTGCGAGGTCGCACCTGCGACCTAAGTTCCGTAGTTGCGGAATCACTGGAAGTTTTCTGAGATTTTCACCATGTTTTGCTCAACTTCACTCCAATTCAACGCCAAACACTTGATGGCATCATTTCCCTGAAATTCGAGCAAATGCACACCATAAACGACCTCAAGTTACCTTTGAAGGAAGCAAAATCTAACGAAAAATAGGCCAAAATGAGTGGTAAAATCGCCACTCATCAATATGTTACATAAGGAGAACTCAACAATCATTCAAGGCTTCTTCTCAATCAGCCTCGAATACTGGGGGGCATCACCCTCGGAGGTTATCTTTTCGAAAGAATCAAGTTATGCCTAAGAAGACCTCGATAGAAAAATGTTGTATTGGGCCAAACGGTCAAATGAACCGTGTCTATGTAGAACAATCGAGCCTCCGAAGGCAAAAACATGTACACATGTATCAAGTAATCAAAGAATACTCTCTGCTTGTCAAAACACTTTGTGCCTTAAAGAAGTTTACTGCTTTCACGCAAAACGGCTCAAGGGCCAGAAATCCTCGAGCACTCGATCGTCGACAGTCAGCTCATCGAGTCATCAAAACTAAAAATTATAAGACCTCAACGAGGCAACATCAAATTCATAAGCCCCCCACGAGGAAACTTCGAGCTAGTAAGCCCTCCATGATGCGACATCAAAATTATAAGACCTCAACGAGGCAACTTCGAGCTAGTAAGCCCTCCATGAGGCGACATCAAAATTATAAGACCTCAACGAGGCAACTTCGAGCTAGTAATCCCTCCATGAGGCGACATCAAATTTATAAGACTTCAACAAGGCATACTCAAAATCGTAAGACCTTAGAAAGAAGGCATACCCCTATATTAAGCCCGAGGATATGTATTCGAACTTGTAAAAACCCTAAAAAGGGATACCCTCGAATATAGACACCGAGGTCATCTCACCTGGGACTAAAGACTACGGTCATATAAAAAGGTTGCGGTTGAATTAACGTGGCTCGGAGACGTCCGATTGTCGCCACAAAACTAAAGGCCTTCAATTACTTTGAAAAGAACCGGTTAATCAGGATACCCTCGGCATAAGCAAAGGAGCTTCGATAATATCAGCTCCGAACAATGAAAATGCTTCGAAACAATCAGCCTTCAATGAACTTCGAAACAATCAGCCTCCAAGTAAACCTCATGAGGTACTCAATTGTCGTCACATATCGACTCATAATCGAGGTTCTCGTTCGAGCCGTCGAAGAGTCAGACGAACATAAAACATGCCAAGTCATAATCAAAACTTCAAAGGTCTTTATCCAAAATGAGGGAAAACTATAGTCGTACTAGAGGTCGCATTGACCCTATCTAAAGAGACTAAGGGCCAACGCGTAAGAGCCTAAGGGCCAGCCTAAAGAGCCTCAGGACCGATCCACGGAGCCTCAGAGCCGAGCTAAAGAGCGTAAGGGCCAATTTGTACGACCTCAATGAGGCAACACCGCACATATAAAACCTTAAAAAGGCACAACTCCGATATCAAGGCCAAGCCCATAGTATCGAACTTATAAGACCCATGAAAAGGGAATACCCTCGATATAAAGGCAGAGGCCATATCGCTCGGGGACTAAGAGTAAGCCCTCGATGAGGCAAAATCAAGCTTATAAGACCTCAACGGCAAGCATCAAAATTCAAACCACAAAAGCAAAGACAAGAAATGATGAAAAGCGAAGATCCTTTTATATATATTAAAGGTTTACAAAGGCATATTTACAAGGCTCAAGCCTGGATCCCTTACACAAAAGGAACAAATTAAACCTAATCTACCGCCGGGGTCACTTGGCCGGACAGAGCTCCCTCAGAAGCTGTGCCTTTAAAGGCTTGGATCTCGGCCCCCGGAATGCCAACGGCTCCCTCCCCCTCGGGAAATTCACCTTCATCTTCATCATCTTCCGAGCCGCTGTCCGAACCGCTGTCCGAACCGCTAGCTAAACCATTATGGGGAGAAATCAAAGTTCCCGACTCCTCTACTAGGGCCCTCACTATTTCGATTTCGATCAAAAGGTCGAAGCCCCATGCTTGTACCTCCTCGAGAGCCTCTCTCCGAGATTTTAATTGGGCATGTTCGAGGGCTCGAGTCAGCTCAAGGTCGGCCTCCTCAAATACCTTCTTGGCTCGAGCATTTGCAGCAGCAGCATCTTCTCGGTACATGTATATGAGCGCATCGGCTTCGAACTTAGCTGCAGATAGCGCGACGGCCGATTCAACATGAAGATCCCTATACTTACACCATTCTGCCCTTGCATCCCGAAGATGATGCTCAGCCAAAGTCAACTTCTCTTCAAGAACATCTCTGTCAGAGGCTTCCCCATCCACACGCTTCTTAAGTCCAAGGATCTTTGTATCCCTGGATCTAAGCCCCTCCCTCATCAGGGCATCTTTCTCCTTAAGCTGCAAAAGTCAATCCAAAGGTATTGAATGCCAAAATTGGACAAGCACAGAAATAGAAACATGCGAAGGCTATATTACCTGCTTGACAAGATTGGTCTGTTCTCAAGCTACCATTTCCAAACGAGCTCGAAGCTCATGCAGTTCTTCCTCCTTTCTGGCGAAGAGAGCTCTGAGCTCGTCCTCCTCCGATGAGAGCTTTCTACACTTTTCCTCATAATGGGTCAACTCGGCTTGAGACTTATCAAAGGCATGATTGTAAAGCACTATGGCCTGAAAGAATAAAAGGAGGAAATCAGAAAAATGAGGATCGAAGCTCAGAGCACAATCGTTGAAAGGTTACCTATTTGCAGAGCTTATCGGCTTCCTCGAAAATGAGCGAAGCATTAAGATCAGGGATTTCTTCAACCCCTATAAATTACCCTTCAAACACATCATTCTCTCTGAGGGATGCCCCCACGATGGAAGTCTCCATGTTGTGGGCATCACGTACCTCCCTAGGAGAGGATGTCAGACCCGGCGGAGAATCACCTATATCAATAACCCCGGACGGATTGGTCGGGGACTTCTTTTGTCTTCGAGGAGCTTCAGAACTGGGCTCTCCGAGCTCATCTACCGAGTGCCCCTCGGCTCGGGAAATGTTTTGGCCGTCGACCGGCTCAGGGACTCTGTCTGACTCACCCCGAAGAATCTCTCCATCCCAAGGTAAGGAAACATCAACAACTTCTGGTTCAGAAGCCTTCGGTTCAACAATCGTCAGCTCATCAAGCTCTGAAGCGGTCACTCTTCCTCTTCCCCAAGTACTAGCGGAGAGTCATCTTTCGCTTCGCCCTCAGCTCGAAGTCACTCTGCCATTTCCAGGGTCAAGGCCACTGAGTCGACCTTAGGTTTTTACACTTTAGCCTTCTTCGGCTTCAAGGGCTCGGCCGACGATTTCCTCTTTCTCTTCTTCTCCTTGTTGGTTTTTGAGGTATCTGCTTCCCCAAGTGGTGGTTCTCTCATCAAAGAGGCCTCTCCTAGGCCTACACAAGCACAGAGCATAAACACAAGAAATAAGAGTATGTTCAACAGATATATCTTTTAAGGGGTCCGAGTACAGCAGGAGCAAAACCTCACCGTGGTTTTTAGCTTTCCATCGGGCCTTCTCTAGATCGCGCCACACGCGTTCATCATACGGGAAGGTCGAATCGAGCTGGAAAACCCAGCCCGAGAGATCCTTAACCGCGCCGGGGTACCACACGACAACTGCATTATCAAAAGAAGTTAGTTTGAGGGCAAGATGGTCCATAGGAAAGAGAAAATACTTAATTAAACATATTTGTTGACCCATGTCACTGCATTGTTTTGAAGATTGACAAATGGCTAACCAGTTGAACCAGGTCCATCAGAGCACACATCTTAAACTGAATATCTGGCACATGAACCGTATAGGCATAGGAGATATTTGTGAATGTGGAATATCAATGAACCAAGAGATTATCTCCTAATGCGAAAAAGTTGCAAACTGATGAGATGATTGAAGTCGAATTCAGCAAGGAAAGTAACAAAATAAAGGAAGTTGAGTTTGGTACGAATTATGTTCACCCAGGTAGAGTTGGACTAGAATTGGACGACAAGCTCAACTGACTCTATAAATACTTGATGTATTTCTACTGGAATTCAACACACACAAAAGCTGAAGTGAATCAAAAGTCTGAAAGCAATGTTCCAGAGTTATTTTGCTAGCAGAATCATTGTGCGATTCAAAGGCTACAGTTCAACTAGAAGAACAAGTTCCATCTGATTGATTATTGAGTCTAGTTGATTGTAGTAGGAGTTTTCTTATTGTATCTTTCAGCTTTCATAGAAGCAATTGTAATAGGTACGCATTGTTCAAGTTAGAGTTAACTTGAGGTGTGTAGAAATTAGCTAGGGGCTAGTTACTACAAAAGGACTAGAGTTAGTCCTAGGATTACAAAGAATTTATTTTGTAAGTCTGTTTGGCTCAGAGTATTTAGTGAAGAGTTTGAGCAAATCCTACTGAGGAGTAGGTCGTGGTTTTTTCACCTTTTGAGCCAGGTGTTTTCCACGTAAAAATCCTTGTGTTTTTACTTTACTTCTTTTAATATTCCACAACAGTAGAAGTAAGTACATCAAGAAGAACCAGGTTCTTCTAGTAAAACAGCACTCGAAAATTGGGTACCACACAAAGTAAGTTATCTTCTTGTGATGTATTGACGTCTAAATATCAATTGGTATCAGAGCAGGTTATCCTTGAAAGGCTAAAACCTTGGAGAAGATCAAGATGAGTGCACCACCTGGAAATTGGGAAGGTCAATCAACTGCAAGGCCACCACTCTTCAATGACCAATATTACTCTTGGTGGAAAAATAGGATGAAGGATCACCTAATTAGAGGAGACTGTGAACTCTGGGACATAGTCACTGATGGTCCTCTAACTACCATGATGAAGACTGCTGAAGGTATAGATATACCAAAGACTAGAGTTTATTGCACTGTTGATGAGAACTGAAGAAATGGGAGAAGAATGCAAAGTCCAAAAAGTGGCTAGTGTGTGGACTAGGTCCAGACGAGTACAACAGAATCCAAAGTTGCACCATTGCCAAAGAGATTTTGGATACCTTGCAAGTAGCCCATGAAGGAACACCTCAAGTAAAAAGGTCAAGAGGTACTCTACTATACTCTCAGTATGAAAACTTCACTATGAAAGAAGGAGAGACTATCCAAGAGATGTACACAAGGTTCACAACCTTTGACTAATGAGTTGAAGTCTCTTGGAAGAGTCATTCTTGAAGAGGACAAGGTTGAGAAGATCTTAACAAGGGTCTTGCCTATTTCTTGGGAAAGCAAAATCACTGCTATCCAGGAATCCAAAAATATGGCAACCCTGAGATTGGATGAGTTGATTGGAAACCTCACTGCCTATGAACTGAGAAGGCAGAAAATGAAGATGGATGGTCCAAAGAAGAAGAGGAGTCTAGCACTAAGAATCACTGAGGTAGCAGATCTGGAAGATGATGAAATGGCCATGATCACCAAAGAATTTAGAAACTTTCTCATGAGGAAGAAAGGCATCCCTAGAGGAGGAAACTACAACAAAGAAAAAGCTCCAGAAAGGCCAACCAACGAGGGATGCTATAAATGTGGTAAGACTGACCATCTCATTAAAAACTGTTCTCAGTGGGAAGTAGAATGGAAAAAAAGAGAGATATGAGAGAAGGAACAGGAAGAAGGAACAGGTCCAACCCAAGAAAACCACAACAAAGTCTATGGTTGCTGCTTAGGAGGAAAGTTCAGATGAAGAGTCAGAGGATGGGGAGACTGAAGATCAGGCGCTCATGGAAATTGGAGAATCTGACAAGGAATCACATGAAGAACCAGAGTTAAGTATCTCCCATCTTAAAAACAAAGTAAAGCTCATATCTAAGGAAAAACTCTCTGAGTTGCTACTTGATTTCATAGATGATTCTGAGGAAACAACCAAAGAGAAGGATCAACTATCTAAAGAATGTGCAATGCTAAAATCAAAGTGCATGAACCTNAGGATGAATAGATTAGAACTCTTAATGAAGAACTTGGCAAAGTCAAACATGAATTAGATCGAACTTGTAAATGAAATAAATCCTCTGATGCCCTGATATGGCTTCAAGAGAATCATAGTAGCAACAGGAGAGGGATTGGCTTTGGAAGTCAATTGCCCAAGTGGGATCCCAAAAGCAAGTATCTCACTCTTGCTGAGAATAAAATATGCACCCATTGTGGTAAGACTGGACACTACAAATATGAGTGTATTGCAAAAGAGGAGGCCAGTCGAAAAAATGAGAGGTTTGTAAAAGGGAAAAACTGGCTACCAAATTGGGCCAGGAAAAATTTGATTCATCCATTCTCTCATAGAAAAGGACCCAAACTAGTTTGGGTTCTTAAGACTAACCTCTGATTCTTTTTGTAGGTTCAAGTGAGAGGAGGCAGCCAGATTTGGTATTTGGATAGTGGCTGCTCAAAGCATATGACTGGGAACATGGAACAGTTCCTTTCACTTGAAAGTCTCAAAGGAGGAAATGTCTCCTTTGGAAACGGAAAGAAAGGTGAAATCATTAGGGTTGGTTAGGTAAGGATGACACACGATCCATTGAACATGTGTATCTAATAGATGGATTGAAATATAGCCTGATCAGTGTATCACAACTGTGTGACAGAGGGTAACCTGGTTGCTTTTACTTCCACAAAATATTTTGTGATTAACTTGCTTACTGACAAGATTGTTTTACAGGGAACAAGAATGAATAACATCTATTTCATAGACTTGTCCACACTGTCTGAAAATGAACTCACTTGCCTAAGTGTGTTGGACAATGATCCCCTCTTGTGGCACAAACGACTTGGTCATGCGAGTCTAACTCAGCTTAACAAAATAGTCTCTAAGGACTTAGTGGTAGGACTTTCTAACATTAAGTTCAAAGAAGACAAAGTTTGTGAGGCATGTGCCAGGGGGAAGCAGGTAAGGTCATTTTTCAAAAGTAAGAAAACAGTCAGTACCACCAGGACGTTGGAACTGGTTCATATGGATCTATGTGGTCCTATGAGAACTTTGAGTAGAGGTGGTAAGAGATATGTGATGGTGCTAGTTGATGATTTTTCAAGGTTCACTTGGACCTTATTCCTGGCATCTAAGGATGAAGCATTTGATATGTTCACCTCATTTGTTAAGAAAACTCAAAATCAATTGGGACATCAACTGGCATCAATAAGATCTGACCATGGTACTGAATTTGAGAATATTAAGTTTGCTGAGTTCTGTGATGAACATGGTGTTAATCATAACTTTTCTGCTCCTAGAACCCCATAGTAAAATGGGGTTGTTGAAAGCAAAAATAGAACTCTTGAAGACATGGCAAGAACCATGCTTCTATCTAGCAAACTATCTCATAGCTTATAGGCTGAAGCAATAAACACTGCTTGTTACATAATCAATAGATGCATGACCAGACCTCTGGTAGAGAAAACTCCCTCTGAATTACTTAAAGGGAGAAAGCCCAACATATCCCACTTTAGGGCTTTTGAATGCAAGTGTTTTGTACATAGTAATGGAAAAGATTCCCTAGGAAAATTTGACCCCAGAAGTGATGAGGGAGTATTCTTGGGATATTCATCACATAGTAAAGCTTATAAAGTGTATAATAAAAGAACTATGTGTGTAGAAGAAAGTATACATGTTGTCTTTGATGAAACTAACATTCTTGCTGAGAGACAGGAACCTGAAGATGAGGAGCTTGGATTAGTAAGAAGAAGTGATCACATTGAAGCAAGCATGGAAGGTGGAACAGGTGATGGACCAGGTTCAACTACCCCAAGCATCATGACAGGGGGAATTCAACATATGCAACCTGGCCCTGATCCTGCTCTACAACAACAAGACATCATGGAATCATCTAGGAATGAACAACTGGTGCTTAAGCCACACAGATATCAGAGTTCTCACCCTCTTGAGAACATCATAACAGATTGGGCATCCGGAATCAAAACAAGATCATCCTTGAAAAATCTGTGTGCGTTTGATGCCTTTCTATCCATGATCGAACCAAAGAACATTGGGGAAGCCCTACAAGATGCTGATTGGGTAAATGCCATGCAAGAAGAGCTGAATCAGTTTGAAAGAAGTCAAGTATGGCACTTGGTACCCAGGCCTCTAAGATAGATCAGTAATTGGCACCAAGTGGGTCTTCAGGAACAAGCTCGATGAGGATGGAAATGTTACAAGGAAT
>ML433338.1:0-19035 GCA_005239525.1 Nicotiana knightiana
CTCGATCGAATACAGTATCGAGTGCCAGTCGTGCCTCCCCTAGTTTGGGGCGTGACAATATCTCTTCGAAGTTTTTTGTTGTGGCAAAACTTCTAGGGATGATGGTGCTCACCATTGGAGGAGCAGCGTCCTCAGCTTTATTTTTATTTTTTGAGGAACTGGTATTTTTTGAAAAATAAGCCATTGTATGTTATGGAAGAATAAAAATCTTTTCTCGTCTAAAGAGAGTTAAATAAAGGTTGATGAATAAAATACAAGTTAAATGAAGAGAGTTTGAGAGAGCTTGGAGAATTATGGAGGATGAATGAAAGAAGTTGATGCGTATAAGTAAAGGTTTAGGCGGAATTCGTGGCCATGATTACCTCGATAAACATCAAAAGTTATGCTGAATCATGGGATTACCTCGATACGTGCGTCTAATCAACCGTCAGAAGCTTTTGCGGGATCAGAGAAATTCCCGCCAAAAGGAATGTTTCTACCAATCTCCCGGTGACACAAAGTTATGTCACCGGAAAGCAGGGAGACTATCTGTATAGGGTAAAATATGCTATGTTAAGTGACTGCATAAGAGAGTGACACGTAGAGTCGAAGACAAAGGATAGTTAAAGCCGAAGACAACCGTTTATTTATCATCGGAAGGAATGATGTTCATAAAGATGCAATAGATGCCTTCCATCCGGAAGTATTTAATGAAGAATATTCCACAGCATTTAGTGTGAACAACTAATTTTTGACTACACTCAAATTTTATACTATTTTGATGTAAATATTCCTTTTAGGTTTATTGTTGATATTTTAAATTTTTATCTTTCTTATAATATGTTTTTAAAAAAAAAAAATTAAATTGAAAATTAAAAAAAAAAAAGTTCATATACTTAGAATACAAGTTTTATTTCTATTTACAAGAGAAAGAAAATTTATAAAAAATATTTAGTTTCTATTAATTAATTAATTTTTTTTAATAAGTAGGCTATATAATGTATTTTCTTGTGTATCATTTAAAGTACATGTAAATATGTAGTTTTCCTATATTATAAGAAATGTTACTTAATCTTCTTATTTTCATAATTTAATTTATCTTTTAAAATAAAATATGTATAAAAAAAAAAGAAGAGAAGAAAACAAAATGAACGAAACTTACAAAAGTTTGGTAAAAAGAAAACAAAAGTCTGATTCTCACCTTAACAACTATGAACAACCCCAACCCCTTAACTTCCCCATTTTTTGATGTAACTCCCCTTTCCTCCATGTCTCCTCTCCCCACAATGTTAACTCCCTCACGTCCCTTGTCCCACTTCCCCGCTCAGCACATTACTTTCTCACATCAATTACTATAACAAATATAAATTTATATATAATTGACACACTTCACAAGTAAAAAGGGGAAGTAGAAGGAATTGAGTAAGAGAGAAAGAAAAGGGGAAAAAAGAAATCTGAAAAAAAAGAAGAAAAAATAAAGAAACGAACAAAAAAAAAAGCAAAGAAGGGAGCAAAAACGCATAGGAGCTTTGTACTTTGTGCGTTGATTTCATTTGTTTTGGTTCAATCTGAGTTTTTCGGCGAGTTCCGAGACCGTTCAAGGTTGTCTGTTCAAGTTTTCCGGGCAGATTTGCGGTTCCGTCGAGTCTTGTCTCTGCCGAATGTTCTGTCAAGAAATTGTGAAATTGTCGTGTTGTTGTAGTTTTGAGCTCAGATTCATCAATACAAAGGTCCAAATTCTTCTCCTATCTATTTGTTCCTTTTAATCATTTTCGTTAGATGATTTTGGATTATCCCAATAACAGTCTGTGGCTGCTAAGTTTTGTTAATTCCTCTTATTTCAGTTGGTTATTTAAGGCATAATATTAATAACAACTAATAATTTGATTAGAGTTTGTTTTGCCTTATTTTTTCTTTGTTGTTAAGTGGTCCATATTAATTATATATGAATCATTTGGTTGTAGTAATGCCTACTCAATTAACTGGTCAAAAGGTGATGAATCTCTTTAAGATTTATTTTATGAATCTCTTTGTCACACTTTCTTTTCTTCTTATTTTCTAAATCTCTACAAAGAAAATCTTTTTGATATTGACAAATTCACTGAATAATTTGTAATGACAAGGACAGAACGAGTAAGATTTGCTACAGTTATTCCTTTCTATTTATTTACTTATCTATTTAAATTCATCTTGAAAAGGGCAAAGGGTACATCCCACTGGATGTCTATTTGGATAAAAAAAACTAAAGGGGTAATATTTCTGAAAGTTGCTAAGATGGAGCTATCCTATTATGTTACACCATCTTAACAATTAAGTATTCTTACTATTCTCTGCATTTAGATACACATTGTAATTTTGATATATTTTCATGTTATTTTTAGCCACAAAAGATGTTAGAAAATGCAAGCAGACTATGTAATGTCTTTTAATGTGTACCTATTAAAAATCTAAAAAAAGATGCCAAAAACAAGGAGGACGTCTTTGGTAATTTTTTTTACAAGTTATCTGCGCGGGCATAGAGACAAAACAAAAATGCAACATTGCGTTGTCAAGATTTAGGTACTAGAAACACAATTAGTTATGTATGTAAGGTTTGTTTGGCATGATTTTATAAATAATCCAAATTTGTGTACATGTTTGCGTGACATAATTACGATTTACGGTTTTCAAAATAAAGGTGCTCATTCGCACGACTTTGACCAAACTTTTTCTTAAATGAGCTAAGTGTCGTGAATTGTGTACACATACGCGTGACATGATTTTTGGCACACCAAAACAAAACGAGTATACGTACGCGTAACTCGTCTTAAGATAATCCTTTAAATATGAATAATCGAGCCATAAGAAGCGGTAAAAGGTAAAATACACATAAGTCTTAAAAATGAGTAATTAGATCAATTAAGCCAAGTATGAATCATTAAGAGACCGTGCTAGAACCACAGAATTCGGGAGTGCCTAATACCTTCTCCCGGATTAACAGAATTCCTTACCCGATCTTCTAGTTCGCAGACTTAAAACGGAGCCAAACTTCCTCGATTTGGGATTTAAAATAAATGGTGACTCGTTACACTGTAAATAAATAATTTCGACTGGCGACTCTTAATTAAATAAAATAATCCTAATTCGAATAATGTCACTTTAATTGGAAAAACTCTCATATCCCCATTCGGGATAAAAAGGAGGTGTGACATTTAGTACACAGCCCGTTACAAAGAATTTTCATTTATGTTCATCGTTACACAATCTTCAATGGCCCTCACAATTGACATTAAAGAAGATAATGATCTTAGTACCTTGTTTCCTAGGTACAACTATAAATATTGAGCTCAGTTATCATTTTAAAGGATATGAATTTTCTGGCAAACTTACATTATGATCTATTGAAAGTTCTATACAATTTTATCTTCTTACTCTTTGATTTCGTTGATGTTGTGCCCGGAAGCCCTGCTCCTAGAATTACTGTTTATGTTTGTATACGGCATAACCGGGGAAGCCCGATTTTTAGGCTCCTGTAGCATTTCGAGCCTCAACCTCGACCGTATTGAAGCAACATCCGAAGTTTATCCCTCGAGGGAGCATAACGAAGGTCCTAAACCTAGAGGAAGTACAAATCGAAGGTCAACATGGAAAGGCGGGAAACTCCCAAGAGGCACGTGGTTAAAGCTGACAAAATACACAAAATAGTACAAGCCCGTACCGTGGCATTAAATGGTTGTACCAGCCACATCTCTTTGCATTAATTACACATGTACTATGTTGGGATTCCCCCCATATATAAAGGAGACCCTTGTCACTTTGTAACACACGTGATATTCAATACAAAAACAAGAACATCCCCTACTCCCTGGCTAAAACATTCCCTACAATTACTTCATTTATTTATTGCTTCTCATTTATTGTGTTCTTGAATTATTCTTCATTTATTACTTATTATTGATCATAAATAGGCCATTCTTAAGGCATTCAATATTGTTATACTGTTATCGATAGCCCCTAGTCAAGCTTCTGGAGCTCGATCTCGAGGCCCTTCCGACCACCCTCGAGACCAGTCTCTCAGTTACCCGATTTGCGTAATCTCGTTTCCTTTTGCTCTTATTTCATTTTTCTCACTTCACACTCAGCATCTACTGCCTAAACAACTGGTATTAAAATAGATCACGTATTTTTAAAATCACATAATCAAATATAATTGTAATTACCATTTTCAAGGTAAATAGTTTGGCGCCCACCATGGGGCTAAAAATAATAGTGATTGTTTTAGTGCTGGTTTTCTAAAAACACAAGTTATTCTTCATACTTTTCTTGTCCAAGAATCTTCAAATTCAGGTAAAAAAATGTCTAACTCAGTAAACGCGCATGAAAAGACCGACCCTGAGGATCGCGAACCGCAAGAACCCGCGCTCAAACGGGCCAAGGTGCCCACTACAACGAAAGAACGAACCCAAAATTGTATACCTAAAAGAACCGTTGTGTTCAGAGAAGAAGATGTCGAAGCCCTGTCCCAACCACATAACGATGCGCTAGTAATTTCTTTTCTCTTGAATAGCGTTCAAATTAAGCGCGTGCTCGTGGATCCAGATAGCTCGGCCAATATAATCAAATTTGGGGTAGTGAAGTAGCTCGAGATGCTAGACCAAATCGTACCCGATTCTAGATCCCTCAGTCAGTTTAACATGGCGAGCGAAGCGGCAATGGGGGAAATCCTCCTCCCAATCAATGTGTCCGGTATAGTTCGAGGCACCAAGTTTCATGTCATCGAGGGAGACATGAGATACAACGCCCTGCTTAGAAGGCCATGGATACACGACATCAGGGAAGTACTATCAACTTTCCACCAGATGTTGAAATTCCCGACTACAAAGGGCATAAAACGGTGTTTGGCGAGCAACACGCGGCTGTCACAATCCACGAACTACTAATGAATACTACAAATAATGGCCGAAAGAAATGGTATAACTGTTCTGAATATACTAAAACAGTTTTATAAAAATAGGAGAAGACTCTCGGGATCTGCAAACGCCGGCAGATATACCTCGTGTCTCCGAATAAATAGATGGCTGCTCTAAAAATCTCTACTGCTGGCTAGTACCTGGATCTGCAAAAAATAGTGCAGAGTGTAGTATCAGTACAATCGACCCCATGTACTGAGTAAGTGTCGAGCCTAACCTCGGCGAAGTAGTGACGAGGCTAAGGCGGGGCTTTAACAATAAACCTGTGATATTAATATATATACGATAACACAATAAAATAATTCTACACGAACAAGAAAATATATATGAGACAATAATTATAAAACAGGAAGGAAATCTAAACACATCAATTCAAATACTGCAACAATAATAAAGTAACACAACCGCCTCTTTCAGGCCTCAGCTATAACCAATCCTCAACAATTTCCAAGTTTTCAAACTTTATCTTTGAATAAAAGTAGTGCCAAAATATGAAAATAGTAATATAAAATAGAAAGTTTCAAATCTTTGTTTTTCAAGAAAACAAAACAGTAAAAATAAACATTTAGCTTTTCAAATCTTTATTTTCTTTGAAAATCAGTAAAAATATAAATGTCCTCCCTTATCGCTCCTTGTTGCGGCGTGCAACCAACTCCCACCTGTCCTTCCTTATTGCTCCTCCCTAAATATATCACCCTTATTACTCCTGTTGCGGCGTGCAACCCGATCCCTCCTGTCCATCCTTATCACTCCTTGTTGCGGCGTGCAACCTGCTCCCACCAGACATATCATATCAATTTATTCATAAATTTCACAATTCAGGCCAAGCCTTTCACAACATCTCTCTTCCAGCAACATATCACAGGAACATCAATGTGCATATATACATATATAAACTTCGTAACACAACACTAAACTGCTCAATCAATTGTCCCACAAGGGAACCCAATAAACAACCAATACTCTTTATACACTCGTCACAACAATTGGAAACAATCAATTGAAACCACACAATCACATAAACCTCAACAATCATAAGATAGTTAAACTGTATTCCTCATCACTTTCTCAATATTATCAACAATGAAACTAACAAGACAACAATGCTAGATAGTCATAGAACAATTTGAACAAAAATCAATTACGTTGGGATGGGGAAGGGATCATGCTTAACAGACAAAGTGGGTGGTGCATAGATACTCGTCACCTCATCTATACACCACACGCATGCATTTCACATAGCAAATAAGTGGGAACTCCTATTCCCTCAAGCCAAAGTTAGACCAAACACTTACCTCAATTCTCCAGGCCACTCACTGCTCAATTATCGCTTTTCCTTTTGAATTCACCTCTAAATTGCTCGAATCTAATCACAATTAACTTTAATATCATTAACTAATGCTAAAGGAACTAACTTTATTGAAAAATATAATTTTTTCTAAATTTTCTAAAAAAAAATCAAAACCCGACCCCGGGCCCACTTGGTCTAAACTCGGGGTTCGGACCAAATTACATTCACCCATTCACTCACGAACTCAAATATGCTATTAGTTTTGAAATCCGAGCTTAATTTGATATAAAAATTTGATTTTTACAAAACTCCTTAATTCTACCCAAAACCTAGATTTTTACCATGAAAATTCTTTTTTTTTTTTACCTTAAAAGTGATACAAAATAGTAAGGAATTGAAAGAACAAGGTTTTGAATTGATTACCTATGAATTGGGGATGAAGATTTCTGAAGAAAACTCGTTTTTAGGGCTGGAACTTCGAAAAATTGGGGAAGAAAGTATTCTGCACGGTTTTAATCTGATATTTATAATAACTGGACAGGAGAACTGTGCGATCGCGGATAAAGAGGTGCGATCGCACAGAGTAAGGGACAATTGAGCTGTGCGATCGCAGGAGGGACTGTACAATCACACAGGGTAGGGGACAGGGGCAGTGCGATCGCGGGATGGTCTGTGCAATCGCACAGTACAAATTTTGGGCCCCCCTGAGCTTGCACTGTGCGATCGCGGATAAGGCCTTCCGATCGCACAGGGTTCCAAACAGGCCTCCTAAATTTACTCTGTGCTATCGCGAACTTTCCCATGCGATCGCACAGAGCAATTACCTGGAAACCAGAAAACTTAAAACCAACAATTACTTCAAGTGCAAAAATATCCCGTGGCCTACCCGAAACTCACCCGAGCCCTCGAGGCTCCAAAAGAATCATGCACGCAGGTCTAAAAATATCATACAGACTTGCTCGTGCGATAAAATCATGAAAATAACATGTAATTCTGTGAATTAAACCTCAAAGCTCATTATTTCCACCAAAAACTCTTAAAGTTCATAATTTCTCAACCGGATGTCCGAATCATGTCAAACGAACTCCGTTTTTCACCAAATTTCACAGTTAACCTCTAAATATCATAAAAAAGTTGTACCGGGATCCGGAACCAAAATACGGACCCGATACCAATGATTTTTTAGCATTAGTTCTTTTTCTTTAATTCATGAACATTTCAGCAAAACAATTTCTTTCAAAAATTAATTTCTAAGGCTTGGGACCTCGGAATTCATTTCCAGGCATACGCTCGAGTCCCATATTTTACTGCGGACTTCCCGGAATCGTCTCAACACAGATATGGGTCCGTTTACTCAAAATGTTGACCAAATTCAACTTTTATCAAATTTAAATTCTAAAAATCACTATTTCTCATATTTTCACATTAAAGCTTTCCGGTTTCACGCCCGGACTGTGCACGCAAATTGAGGTGTTTAATTTTAGTCTTTTTATGGCTATCAAGCCTGGAATGGAGCCTAATTTTATAAAATGACCCCTTGGGTCATCACAATCTCCACCTCTAAAACACATGTTCGTCCTCGAACGAACATAGAAAATTACCTAAAGTGGCGAACACGTGTGGGTATCTACTCCGCATGTATGACTCAGACTCCCAAGTAGCTGCCTCAACGGGCTAGCCTCTCGATTTCACTCGAACTGAAGGAAAACTCTTAGATCACAATTGGCGAACCTGTCGGTCTAAAATAGCTACCTGCTCCTCCTCATAAGTCAAGTCTTTGTTCAACTGGACAGAGCTGAAATTTAACACGTGGGACGGTTCACCATGATACTTCCTGAGCATAGACACGTGGAATACCGGATGAACTGAGGATAACCCTGGAGGCAATGCAAGTCTGTAAGCTACCTCCCCCACCTTATCAAGAATCTCAAACGGCACGCTATACCTAGGGCTCAACTTAACCCTCTTCCCAGATCTCATAACACCCTACATGGGCGACACACAAAGCAATACTCGCTCTCCAATCATGAATGACACATCACGGACCTTTCGATCGGCATAACTCTTTTGCCTAGACTGAGCTGCACGAAGTCTCTCCGGAATAATATTGACCTTATCTAAGGCCCCCTGAACTAAGTCTGTAATCAATAACCGAGCCTCTCCCGGCCCAAACCATCTAACTGGAGATCTACACCGTCTACCATATAATGCCTCATAAGGAGCCATCTGAATGCTCGACTGATAACTATTATTAAAAGCAAACTTCGTTAACGGCAAGAACTGATACCATGACCCTCCAAAGTCAATAACACAAGCACGGCGCATATCCTCCAATATCGGAATAGTACGCTCGGACTACCCGTCAGTCTGAGGGTGAAATGCTGTACTCAACTCTACTCGGGTACCCAACTTATGCTGAACTGCTCTCCAAAGTGCGAAGTAAACTGCGTACCTCGATAAAAAATGATAGACACGGGTACCCCATGAAGGTGAACAATCTCCCGAATATACAACTCAGTCAACCGCTCTGAAGTATAAGTACTAGCCACTGGAATAAAGTGTGCTGACTTAGTCAGCCTATCCACAATAACCCAAACCGCATCGAATTTCCTCTGAGTCCGTGGGAGTCCAACAACAAAGTCCATAGTGATACGCTCCCACTTCCACTCAGGAATCTCTATCTGCTGAAGTAAACCACCAGGTCTTTAATGCTCATACTTTACATGCTAACAATTTAAGCAACGAGCAACATAAGCCACAATGTACTTTTTTCATCCTTCTCCACCAATAATGTTGTTTCAAATCTTGGTACATTTTAGCTGCTCCTGGGTGAATGGAATACTTAGAACTGTGAGCCTCCTAAAGGATCAACTCACGAAGGCCATCAACATCTGGCACACACAACCAACCCTATATCCTCAAAACACCATCATCCCCAACTATAACCTGCTTGGAATCACCGTGCTGAACTGTGTCCCTAAGAACAGCCAAATGTGGGTCACCATCCTGCCGCTTCCGGATATGCTCGATTAGAGAAGACCGAGCGACTGTACGAGCTACCACACTGCTGGGGGAAATACCCAACCTCACGAACTGATTAGACAACGTCTGAATGTTTGAAGCTAACGGCCTCTCACCAACTGGAATATACACAAGGCTGCCCATAGTCACCCCTCTATTTTCTTAATAGTTGTTCATAGCCACTTACGAAATTATCAACAGCTTCACGTTAACAATAATCCCCTTTCAACCTTTACAATATTGATGACGAGGTGAGATTCATGAAGACCTCATAACTATATACCCGACTTAACGTGCCTCATTTAACGCAACACGGGCGACACATACCTCGTAGGTCAAAGCTCAATAACTATAATACGGATTTGGTAAACTATGCACAATTAATTAATTATTAATTAATTAATTTATTATTTATTCATTTATTATTATATTATCATTATTTTATATTTAAATTATTGAATAAGCCTAACATGCATGACTCCCTACCAGTACTATAGTAAAATTATAATTCACAAGGGAGAATTTAAACACAAGAATTTCCATCACAAGGATCTCATCCTTACATAACTTCCACCGCGGCTCGTAGCCCGGTTTAAATTTACCAAATCATACTAAAACGCGAAGACCTCGTCCTCAATTCTGAATCACAAGTAATATGCATATCGTGCCACTCGAAACCTTAATTTTCCTTCTTTTTAATATTATCCGTTAAATCAAATTACAACACGTAATGATAGAAACAGTTATCTCCTTAGAATTTCTCAATACAAGTATTCCCATAAGTAGATTTTTGAGTTACGAAGTTCACCCGATAGTGGAGCATATTAGAAGAGTTTTATTAGATACGCATAACCAGATTAAGTTCAGGAAATCATCACTTTATAATAATTAGAGATTGTTCTTGTAATGACACTATTTAGTGTAGCGACCTAAGCCATAACTTAGAAAATATACCAACAGGCTAGGTCTCCACCTCTAGGAATCTGACCTCCACCTTCGACATGTAAGTTGAGTTGTAACTGCAATGGGACACGTAGCTTGAGTGTTCTGATGAAATATGACTCTCCCAAGTCTAGGAAAATTTCTACAACTAGACGAAATGAAGTATCAACCTGCCCTGAGTCGTCCAAAATTTTAAAATCATATTTGAGTCCTTTAATGAATCTGTGGAGTTGCTTTCTGGCTAGATAAACTGAAGTAGGAGTGTGACGGGCTGACTTATCGAACCTGGTAGCATGTTCTAACACCGTCATATGACCTGACGCAACCGCTCAAACCTTATGCACCACGCATTATGGAGGGTCCGAGAAACAAATTCTTTCAAAAGCATTTATGAGAACTAAGTCAAATAGTTGATGTTGCACTGGCTGGTCGTCCTCTTCGTAGGCTTGCCTCAACCACCGACGACCAATTTTTCCTTTACCCTGTTGACTCAACACCGCTGAGCTACCCCACTTATTCATGTACTCTTCGTTATTTCTTGGGGTAATTATTCCTATTGATGCACAACGATCCCACAAGTAAAGCTTTATACAGATAATTTTTTTTTATTTCATGAATCATATAGTCTAGAAGCTTGTCAACCACTGTACTCCCTTTGGAGCACCCCAAAATCCGCAACCGTAACTTCCACACTGAGTAAACCTTCTGTAGATCTAAAGTTGTTTATATAACTCCTTTGGTACTGAGGTATATGGTTATTAAGGAGACAGACACACCACAATCCTTAGCTTTATCTCTTGCAAAAATCTCAGGCCTTATACCTTTCAAGCGAAAATCGATATAACACATGACCCCACAATCTATTCCATGATAGTGGACTTCTCCACTTGGCACGAAGTCATAGGTCAAAATGCCTGATAATCCACAATGTTAAACTTCACAGCTCAAATAATTCAACCCCGTTGCTTCCGACTTATTTCCATGTTCCGAAATATTTCATAGCAGCAGTCAAGAAAATCATGTGGGTCCTCAAAAGATGTACCACTGAAATGGAGTGGAAATAGTTTGGTAAACTTGTCCAACCTTACTAAACGGACTAGTGCATCCTGTAACACTGGAGTTACTATAAATCCTTTCGGAATCTGAATTAGCCCAACATGTACCGACTGAGCTAGAATCTCCGCGTCTAGATCCATTTGAGACTTTACAATAGGTGTTGATGTTCGAGCTTTAGACTGAGCTCTGCTTCTGTCTCTTCCCCTAATCGTGGCTGTCATTGGGGCTTCATCTCTTGTCCGGTTGTAGACACTTTGTGTCTTGTCGAGATTTTGTGCGAGGACAAGAATAGACAAGTTCAATCATCAATGGTAGAATAAATTCACACGATAGAGTAGAATAAAATGGAGTCGTTTCCTAACTCAATAGCCTCCGAAAGATAAGTACAGATGTCTCTGTACCGATCCTTCAGACTCTACTAAGCTTGTTCGTGAATTGTGAGACCTAAGCAACCTAGTGCTCTGATACCAACTTGTACGACCCAAATTCCCGACCTCAAGGATCGTGATGGCGCCTAACACAACACTTGCTAGAAAAGCCAATGTTAGAACTCGAATAATTTATTTCCTTAATTTATTACTTAAGCACAAACAAATAACTTCTAAAGGAACTCAATTAGAATAATTTCCAACAACAATAAAATAAAATAATAATGATAGCCATTTAACTAAAACGGATCACGAACTAATTATGTATACAACTCTAAGACTACCCCAGGGTCTGGTGTCACAATCCACGAACTACTAAAGAATACTACAAATAATGGCCGAAAGAAATGGTATAACTATTCTGAATATACTAGAACAGTTTTATAAAAATAGGAGAAGACTCATGAGATCTGCAAACGCCGGCAGATATACCTCGTGTCTCCGAATAAATAGATGGCTGCTCTAAAAATCTCTACTGCTGGCTAGTACCTGGATCTGCACAAAATAGTGCAGAGTGTATCAGTACAATCGACCCCATGTACTGAGTAAGTGTCGAGCCTAACCTCGGCGAAGTAGTGATGAGGCTAAGGCGGGGCTTTAACAATAAACCTGTGATATTAATATATATACGATAACACAATAAAATAATTCTACACGAACAAGAAAATATATATGAGACAATAATTGTAAAACAGGAAGGAAATCTAAACACATCAACTCAAATACTGCAACAATAATAAAGTAACACAACCGCCTCTTTCAGGCCTCAACTATAACCAATCCTCAACAATTTCCAAGTTTTCAAACTTTATCTTTGAATAAAAGTAGTGCCAAAATATGAAAATAGTAATATAAAATAGAAAGTTTCAAATCTTTGTTTTTCAAGAAAACAAAACAGTAAAAATAAACATTTAGCTTTTCAAATCTTTATTTTCTTTGAAAATCAGTAAAAATATAAATGTCCTCCCTTATCGCTCCTTGTTGCAGCGTGCAACCAACTCCCACCTGTCCTCCCTTATTGCTCCTCCCTAAATATATCACCCTTATTACTCCTATTGCGGCGTGCAACCCGATCCCTCTTGTCCATTCTTATCACTCCTTGTTGCGGCGTGCAACCCGCTCCCACCAGACATATCATATCAATTTATTCATAAATTTCACAATTCAGGCCAAGCCTTTCACAACATCTCTCTTCCAACAACATATCACAGAAACATCAATGTGCATATATACATATATAAACTTCGTAACACAACACCAAACTGCTCAATCAATTGTCCCACAAGGGAACCCAACAAACAACCAATACTCTTTATACACTCGTCACAACAATTGGAAACAATCAATTGAAACCACACAATCACGTAAACCTCAACAATCATAAGATAGTTAAACTGTATTCCTCATCACTTTCTCAATATTATCAACAATGAAACCAACAAGACAACAATGCTAGATAGTCATAGAACAATTTGGACAAAAATCAATTAAGTTGGGACGGGGAAGGGATCATGCTTAACAAACAAAGTGGGTGGTGCATAGATACTCGTCACCTCACCTATACACCACACACATGTATTTCACATAGCAAATAAGTGGGGACTCTTATTCCCTCAAGCCAATGTTAGACCAAACACTTACCACAATTTCGCAGGCCACTCACTGCTCAATTATCACTTTTCCTTTTGAATTCACCTCTAAATTGCTCGAATCTAATCACAATTAACTTAATATCATTAACTAATGCTAAAGGAACTAACTTTATTGAAAAATATAATTTTTCCTAAATTTTCTAAAAAAAAGTCAAAACCCAACCCCGGGCCTGCTTGGTCTAAACTCGGGGTTCGGACCAAATTACGTTTACCCATTCACCCATTCACCCAAATATGCTATTAGTTTTGAAATCCGAGCTTAATTTGACATAAAATTTGATTTTTACAAAACTCCTTAATTCTACCCAAAACCTAGATTTTTACCATGAAAATTCTTTATTTTTGCCTTAAAAGTGATACAAAATAGTAAGGAATTGAAAGAACAAGGTTTGGAATTGATTACCTATGAATCGGGGATGAAGATTTCTGAAGAAAACTCGTATTTAGGGCTGGAACTTCGAAAAATTGGGGAAGAAAGTATTCTGCCCGGTTTTAATATGATATTTATAATAACTGGACAGGAGAACTGTGCGATCGCGGATAAAGAGGTGCGATCGCACAGGGTAAAGGAAAATTGAGTTGTGCGATCTTAGGAGGGACTGTAGAATCGCACAGGGCAGGGGCAGGGGCAGTGCGATCGCGGGAGGGTCTGTGCAATCACATAGTACAAATTTTGGGCCCCCCTGAGCTTGCACTGTGCGATCGCGGATAAGGCCTTGTGATCGCACAAGGTTCCAAACAGGCCTCCTAAATTTACTCTGTGCTATCACGGACTTTCCTATGCGATCGCACAGAGCAATTACCTGGACACTAGAAACTTAAAACCAGCAATTACTTCAAGTGCAAAAACATCCCGTGGCCTACCCGAAACTCACCCGAGCCCTCGGGGCTCCAAACAAATCATGCACGCAGGTCTAAAAATATCATACGGACTTGCTTGTGCGATAAATCATGAAAATAACATGTAATTCTGTGAACTAAACCTTAAAACTCATTATTTCCACCAAAAACTCTTAAAGTTCATAATTTCTCAACCGGATGTCCGAATCACGTCAAACGAACTCCATTTTTCACCAAATTTCACAATTAACCTCTAAATATCATAACAAAGCTGTACCGGGATCTGAAACCAAAATACGGACCCAATACCAATGATTTTTTAGCATTTTTTCTTTTTCTTTAATTCATGAACATTTCAGCAAAATAATTTCTTTCAAAAATTGATTTCTGAGGTTTGGGACCTCGGAATTCATTTCCAGGCATACACCCGAGTCCCATATTTTAGTGCGGACCTCCCAGGATCGTCGGAACACAAATCCGAGTCCAGTTACTCAAAATGTTGACCAAATTCAACTTTTATCAAATTTAAATTCTAAAAATCACTATTTCTCATATTTTCACATAAAAGATTTTCGATTTTACGCTCGGACTGTGCACGTAAATTGAGGCATTTAATTTTAGTCTTTTTATGGCTATTAATTATGAAACAGAGTCTAATTTTATAAAATGACCCCTTGGGTCATCACATTGGCAAAGGAAACGTTCGTAGTACACAGCGTGGCGCTAGAGCCCATATACTCCACCTCGGAGGGGGCGGGATGTAAACGGTGAGATGATGACGAAGACTTCCTCACTCCTCAAACCTTCGTTTCCCCCAAAGGATCAGACACAACAAAATCAACGGTCGAAGAACTGGAGCAAGCTGTTTTGATGAAACACCTACCAGATCGAAAGGTATACCTTGGAACAGGATTAACCCCCGTGGTCAGGAAAAAACTCATTCAATTTCTTATTGAAAACATTGATTGCTTTGCTTGGTCCCACTTAGACATGACAGGGATCTCCCCAGAAATAACCACCCATCGACTAAGCGTCGACCTTAGGTTCAAACAGGTGAAGCAAAAAAGGAGTCCCCAGTCCGACGTAAAGCATGCGTTCATCAAAGACGAGGTAACACAACTCCTCAAAATAGGATCCATCAGGGAAGTAAAATATCCCGAGTGATTGGCCAATGTAGTAGTGGTCCCCCAAAAAGGAACAAATTAAGAATGTGCTTAGATTATAAGGACCAATATAAGGCATGCCCTAAAGATTTTTTCCCGCTTCCCAACATCGATCAACTGATTGATGCCACGGCTGGCCACGAGATTCTCACCTTTCTCGACGCCTACTCCGGGTATAATCAAATTCAAATGAACCCCGAGGATAGGGAAAAGACTTCGTTCATCATGAAGTATGGAACATACTGCTACAATGTAATGCCCTTCGGGCTAAAAACACGAGGGCCACATACCAACGCTTAATTCATAAGATGTTCGAACATCAAATAGGAAAATCCATGGAAGCTTACATTGATGACATGCTAGTTAAATCCCTGCGAGCAGAGGACCATTTGACTCTTTTGCAGGAAACTTTCGGCATCCTTAGGAGCTACAACATGAAGCTCAATCTCGAGAAATGTGCCTTCGGCGTAGGTTCGGGCAAATTTTTAGGCTTCATGGTATCAAATAAGGGGATTGAAATCAACCCCGACAAAATCAAGGCCATCGAAGAAATCACAGTGGTAAGCAATGTGAAGGCCGTACAACGGCTGACCTGGCAGATAGCGGCGTTAGGACGATTCATCTCGAGATCATCAGATTGGAGCCATCACTTCTTCTCCCTACTTAAAAATAAAAACAACTTTGAATGGACCCCGGAGTGCCAACACGTCTTGGAAGGGTTAAAGAGGTATCTCTCTAGCCCGCCTTTGCTCCATACCTCGAAGGAGGAGGAAACGATATATCTGTATTTGGCAGTGTCCGAGGTAGCGGTAAGTGGCATGTTGGTTTGAGATGAACAAGGTACGCAATTCCCTGTCTATTATGTAAGTCGAACCATGGGGGATGCTGAAACCAGGTATCCACACTTAGAAAAATTGGCTCTTGCATTAATAAGTGCGTCTCGAAAATTGAAGCCTTATTTTCAATGTCATCATATATGTGTTTTAACAACATTTCCTCTTCGAAATATATTGCAGAAACTTGAATTGTCAGGCGGACTGGCCAAATGGGTCATCGAGCTCGGGGGGTACGATATCGAATATCAGCCCCGAACGGCTATCGAGTCCCAAATTTTGGCAGACTTCGTGGCCGACTTTACGCTCGTTCTTGTTCCCGAGGTAGAAAAAGAACTTCTATTAAAAATGGCCGCATCATCAGGGGTATGGACCTTATTCACCTACGGTGCCTCGAACGTGAAAGGATCCGGGCTCCGCATAGTTCTGAAGCCATCTGCAGGTGGCATGATTAGACAATCTATAAAAACTGCAAAGTTGACTAACAAGGAAGCCGAGTATGAGGCTATGATTGCAGGTCTCGAATTAGCCAAAGGCCTGGGAGCGAAAATCGTCGAAGCCAAATGTGATTCCCTTCTGATAGTAAATCAGGCAAACGGGAGCTTCGAGGTTCGAGAGGACAGGATGCAACGGTACCTAGACAAACTTCAAATCACTTTGCGGCATCTCAAAGAATGGACTCCGGTCCACATACCTCGGGAGCAAAACAGCGAGGCCGATGCACTCGCAAACCTGGGGTCATCCGTTGAAGAAGATGACATACTCCCCGGGGACGTTGTCCAGCTATCCAAATCGGTAATCAAAGAAGGCCATGCCAAAATCAACTCCACCAGCCTGACATGGGATTGGAGAAACAAATATATTGATTATTTGGTTAGTGGGAAGCTGCCCACGGATTCAAAAGAATCAAGGGCCCTTAGGACCAGAGCAACGCAATTTTTACTCGACGAGAATGGATCTCTATACATGAGAAACTTCGATGGGTCCCTAGCAGTATGCCTGGGACCAGGAGACACTTATTACGTACTCCGAGAAATCCACGAGGGCACCTGCAGAAATTACTCCGGTGCCGATTCCTTAATTCGAAAGATGATCAGAGCAGGTTACTACTGGGACAACATGGAAAGGGACATCAAAGAGTTTGTCCGAAAATGCGACAAATGTCAAAGATTTGAACCAATGATCCACCAACCAAGTGAACAACTGCATTCAGTCTTATCACCATGGCCATTCATGAAATGGGGAATGGACATAGTCGGCCCCCTACCAACGACATCGGGTAAAGATAGATTTATCCTATTTATGACTGAATATTTCTCAAATTGGGTGGAAGCACAGTCCTACGAGAAGATAAGAGAAAAAGAAATCATCGACTTCATCTAGGATCGCATCATGTGCCGATTCGAGATCCCCTCCGAGATAACGTGCGATAATGGGAAGCAGTCCATCGGAGGCAAAATAACAAAATTTCTCGAGATCACTAAATCAAAAGAATCCTATGAACACCCTACCACCTATGTGCAAATGGTTAGTCCGAGTCCACCAATAATACCATCATTCAGAACTTGAAAAATAAGTTAGAAAATGCAAAAGGAAAATGGAGAGAAATGCTGCCCGATGTGCTACGGGCATATCGGACAACCTCTAAATCGTGCACAGGAGAGACGCCGTTCTCTTTGGTATACGGGTCCGAGGCTTTGATACCGGTCGAGGTCGGAGAGCCAAGCACCAGATTCTGACATGCCACCGAAGACTCAAACAATGAGTCCATGACTACGGACCTCGAACTATTAGACGAGAAGAAAGAAGCTTCGCTGATTCGAATGGCCTCCCAAAAACAAGGAATCGAAAGATACTATAACCGAATAACAAACCTCTAACATTTCGGAGTTGGGGACTTAGTCCTAATGAAAGTCTCCCTAAGAACTCGAAGAAAACCTAATGAAGGGAAGCTAGGATCGAACTAGGAGGGACCGTACCGCGTCCTCGGAGTAATCGTCAAAGGATCTTACAAGCTCGGCACCATGGAAGGCGAGCAACTTCCAAACCATTGGAATATATCGATGCTCAAACGCTATTATTGCTAAGGTACAATCCTCTACCTCCTTCCTTCAAATTTTCTACTAACCAAATGCGCAGGTATGCAAGTAAAAGAAATCAAAGCACCCCCCAGCTTGAAGGCCTTAGGTTTTAAAGTATGCGTTGCGCTCTTTTTCCCTCACATCGGATTTCATCCCAAATGGGTTTTACCGGCAAGGTTTTTAACGAGGCAACATCCATATGCTACCTAAGGAGAACTCGCCAAGTATTCGAGGATTCTCTTAGATCAACCTCGAACACTAAGGGGACCCCTTGGTAATTCACCTCCTCGAATAGACCAAAAGATGCCAAAAAGGGTATCGATAGGAGAACCATGTATCAGACCAAACGGTCTAATGAATTGTGTCCACATAGAACAATCGAACCCTCGATGGTAAAAACATATATACTTGTACCAAGTAATCAAAGAAGTACCTTCTATCATCAAAACATTCTGCACATCAAAGAAGTTTGCAATTTTCACAAAAGACAGGCCCAGGGCCAAAAATTTATCAAGCACTCAGGAACTGTCCTCGACAGTCACTCCATCGACTCACCAAAAACTCGAAGCCGTAAGACCTCAGGGACGAGAACTTCAAGCTCATAAGCCCTCCTCGAGGCAATATCAACTCCGACTCGGGGACTGTCCTCGACAGTCGGCTCACCAAGTCACCTAACTCGAAGCCTGATGCGAGACTAAATTGCATAGTTTAACATGTGATATACCTTACATTTTATGCGCATTAATGATAAAATTACACTTGTTATGTGCTTAATGGAGTTTATTTCATGTGTAGGTGAA
>ML433338.1:19164-31140 GCA_005239525.1 Nicotiana knightiana
ATCTAGCTAGCGTAACTTGAGAGAGTGCGTCTAGTAAATTATCATAATTACTTGAGAGAGATTTATGGTAGATAGAGTGTTCATGATTGATAGAGACGATTAATCAAGCTATAAGAAGTATCCGAGAAAGAATTCACCAACGGGGGAAACCATAACCTTAGACCTTTATTATCATTGTTTACATTAAATTGTTAGTTAATTGTTAGTTTATTATTATTGTTAGTAGAATTAGTTAAACAACACAAATTGATATTCAAAAGTCTTGAGAAACTTGATTAAACACTAGTTTAGTATTTTATAAACTCAATTGATACGTCAATTCCCTGTGGGATCGACTCTGGGCATAATACCCCAGATTATATTTGCAGCGCCCGTTTAGTCTTTCTATAAGACATAGTTGAGCGTGATCAAAGCCGTAAGACCTCAGGGCCGGAAACTTCGAACTCATGAGCTCTCCATGAGGCACTGATGCAAGCCCTCCACAAGGTAGTATCGCATCCGTAAGATCTCAGGGCAGGAAACTTTGAACTCATGAGCCCTCCATGAGGCACCGATGTAAGCCCTCCACAAGGCAGTATCGCATCCGTAAGACCTCAGGGCAGGTAACTTCGAGCTCATAAGACCTCCACGAGGCAATATCAACAACATAAGCCCTCCATGAGGCAACATCAACTCTGACTCAGGAACTGTCCTCGACAGTCACCCCATCGAAACACCAGAAACTCGAAGCCTTAAGACCTCAGGGCCGGCCACCTCGAGCTCGTAAGCCCTCCATGAGGCAACATCAAAACTGTAAGACCTCAAGCAAGGAATGTACAAATTTGTAAGACCTTAAAAAAGGCATAATCCCCATATTAAAGTCAAGGCTATATATCGAACTTGTAAGACCCCAAAAGGTATACCCTCGATATAGACGTCGTGGCTATCTCACTCGGGGACTAAAAGGCTATGCCCAAATACAATGACCACCATCATAAGGCTCCGGCCAAACTAACGCGACTCGGAGATATCCGACTGTTTCCATAAAATCACAGGCCTTCAATTACTTCGATAAAGCTTTGAAAATAACCGGTTAAAGGTCCTACCGACCTAAAGCGTAAAAACCTAAGTCGCCAGCTACACCGAAGGTTGTATCGATCTAAAGCGTAAGAGCCCAAGTCGCCAGCTAGTCGTATCGACCTTACGCGTAAGAGCCCGAGTCGCCAGCTACAGGTCATACCGACCCAAAGCGCCTCAGGGCCGATTTGAAAACCTAAGGGCCGTTGAGCTCGAGCCGAAACTCGATTCGGAGACTAAGCCCAAAATGGTTAACCAAAGCGCCTTAGGTCCAAAACACATTAGAGCCCAAGTCGCCCGCTACATTAAAAGTTGTATCGACCTTACGCGTAAGAGCCCGAGTCGCCAACTACAGGTCATACCGACCCAAAGCGCCTTAGGATCGATTTGAAAACCTGAGGGCCGTTGAGCTCGAGTCAAAACCCGACTCGGAGACTAAGCCCAAAATGGTTAACCAAAGCCTCAAGGCCAAAAAGCATAAGAGCCCAAGTCGCCCGCTACATTAAAATTCGTATCAACCTTACGCATAAGAGCCCGAGTCGCCAGCTACAGGTCATACCGACCCAAAGCGCCTCAAGGTCGATTCGAAAACCTGAGGTCCGTTGAGCTCGAGTCGAAACCCGAGTCGGAGACTAAGCCCAAAATGGTTAACCAAAGAACCTCAGGACAAAAAGCGTAAGAGCCCAAGACGGCCGCTACATTAAAAGTCATATCGACCTTACGCGTAAGAGCCCGAGTCGCCAGCTACAGGTCATACCGATCCAAAGCGCCCCACGGTCGATTTGAAAACCTGAGGGCCATTGAGCTCGAGTCGAAACCCGACTCGGAGACTAAGCCTAAAATGGTTAACCAAAGCGCCTCAGGGCCAAAAAGCGTAAGAGCCCAAGTCGCCCACTACATTAAAAGTCGTATTGACCTTACGCGTAAGAGCCTGAGTCGCCAGCTACAGGTCATACCAACCTAAAATGCCTCAAGGCTGATTTGAAAACCCAAGGGATGTTGAGTTCGAGTCGAAACCCGATTCGGAGACTAAGCCCGAAACAGTTAACTAAATCGCCTCAGGGCCAAATGTGTAAGAGCCTAAGTTGCCAGCTACACCGAAGGTCGTACCGACATAAAGCGTAAGAGACCAAGTTGCCAACTTAAAAAGCCTCAGGGCCAATTTATGACCCCAAGGGTTTCATCTCAAAGTCCAATTCATCGGGCTAACTATCGACAAGCAAATCAAACCAAATAATCTTTCATATATATATATATATATATGTGCATTACGAATACATATTTACAACACTCCTACAGGAGTCTTATGCAAACAACAAAGCAGAAAATCTAGTCTACCCTTAGGACCAGCTCCCTCAAAGGCCCCTCGGACCAGCTCCCACGGCGGCTTTCAAATATCAGCATCACAGTCTATTCCAAAAATCAAAGGAAAGACAATAATTGACGAAGAACAGAAGCATATATATAGATATATAGTGAAGGTTTACAGAGGTGTATTTACAAGGCTCATTCCTGGAGCTCTTACACAAAAAAGAGAACGAACAAAACCTAATCTACCACCGGGGTTGTGCCTCCAACGGATCCCTCGGAGGTTGTGCTTTCGGCAGCTTGGCCTTCGGCCCCCAGGTATTCAACGACCTCTTCCCCTTCGGGGACTTCGCCCTCATCTTCATCATCTTTCGAGCCACTGCTCGAATCGTCTTCAGAATCAAGCAGTGCCTCCTAATCCTTTTCTAGGGTCTTCACTCTCTTGATCTCAGCACACAAATAGACGCCCCCTGCATGAATATGCTCGAGAGCCTGCCTTCGATACTTCAATCGGGCAAGCTCCATGGCTCGAGCAAGTCTAAGCTCGGTCTCCTCAGCCGCTTCCCTGACCTGGGCATTTTTCGTAGCAGCATCGACTTTGCATGAGGATACGAGTGCATCAGCTTCAGCCTGAATTAAAGATAAAGCAGTGACCGATTCAGCATAGAGGTCCCTATATTTGTTGCCTTCAGCCCTTGCATCACTAAGGAAACACCCAGTAGAGGTCAATCTCTCTTGGAGGGCATCTCTCTCGGAGGTTATCTCACTCACACACTGCATGAACCCAAGGATCTCGACATCCCTGGCTCTGAATCCTTCCCGCATCAGGGAACCTTAAGCTGCGAATATCAACCCGATAAAGGTTAAGTACTAACATCAATTACAAAGACAAAGCAGCTGAAGGCTATGTTACCTGCTCATCAAGATCGCTCCGCTTCCGAGATGTCGTTTCTAAACGAGCTCGGAGGCCTAGCGCCTCCCCCTTCTTTTTGGCAAGAAGAGCCCTGAGATCATCCGCCTCCGATGAAAATCTCCTACACTCCCCCTCGTAATGGGTCAGCTCAGACTGAAATTTGGTCGTGGTCCTATTGTAAAGCACTTTCGCGTGAAAGAAGGGGAGTCAGAGAAGTGATAATCAAAGCTCAAAAGAATTGACAAAGAAATCACCTGCTTGCAAAGCCTTTCGGATTCCTCGAAAATGAGCGAGGCATTAAGTTCGGGATTCTTCTCGGCCCTAGTAAAGATCCCCTCAGCTGCGACCTTCCCCCCAAGGGGCACCCTCGCACCGGAGGATTCCATATTTGAAGCGCCCCGTATCCCTATCGGGGAGAATGGTGAAAACGGCGGAAAGTCACCTCCATCATTAACCCCGGTTAGGTCAATCGGGACCCTCGGCTCACAGCCAGGCTCCCGTAACGCACCTATCGAGCGCCCATTGGCCCAGAGAATATTTCGGTCGACAATCGGATCAGGGGCATCATTCAATCCACCTTCGAGAACCTCTCCAGTCCCGGGTAAGACAGCATCGTCAACTTCTAATCCAGGAACCCTCAGCTCAACAGTTAACAGATCAACAAAGGCAGAGGCAGTTGTGCTTTTACTTCCCTCGGTCGATATCAGCGAATCCTTTTTCTCGTCTAAAGCCGAGGAGTCAGCCTCGGACCTTTGCACGGCAACCCTCTTTGGCTCCAGAGGCTCGGTCGACGATTCCCTCTTTCTCTTCTTCCCTTAATTCAAGTTCGGGATGTATTCTCCCCTAGGCAATGCTTCTCTCATCAAAGAGGCCTCCCCTAGTCCTACATAAACACTAGAAGTCAGAATATATTCGAGGGGTGAATTTTTAAAACAGAGCTCGGGTATTGCAAAAGGAAAGGTCCCACCATGATTTTTGGCTTCGCATCGACCCATGTCTAGGTCACGCCACACATGCTCGGCATACGGGTAGGTAGAGTCAAGCTGGCGAACCCAGCTCGAGAGATCCTTAACCGCATCGGGATACCACGCGACAGTTGCATCATCAAAGGGGGTTAGCTTCAGGGAGAATTGGCACAAAGAAAAATTAAGATGTTCACCTACGATTCATATTCCATTCCTCAGGGAACGTCATCCTATCAGATGGAATCAGATCCAAGGTCCTAACTTGAACAAAGCGGCTTATCCACCCCCTGTCCTTTCCATCATCAGTTGAAGCAAAAGAAAACCCTCGAGACCCGACGTTGAAGTTTAATTAGGCTACCCCGATAAAGTTGGGGACTGTACATTCTAACCAGATAGTCAAAGGAAGGGTATCCCCTCGACCATATTTGCAACACGCCTAATCATGTAAGCAGTTCGCCAAAATGATGTTAGATCTGACCGAGCGTCACTTGATACCTCTTGCAGAAATCAAGAACGACGGGGTCTATCGACGGGGAAGACGCCCCTATCGGGCCTAGGGTAAATGAATAGGTGTAAACGCTTAGAAAGCCGGTCTTATGGGTCGTTATGTCTTCATACTGAGAGGGAATCTTCACTTGCACCGCATCTCCCTAGCAGCAGTCGGCCTTCACTCTCTCGACGTTTGTTATTAGGCTAATATAATGGGATATGGATTCGCACCGTCTCGGCTTCGAGGAAGGTTTATCGACCTTAAAATCAGAGGTCGTTTCGCAGGGCCCAGGGATGCACTCCTCGAGATTTGGGGGAACAATTGCCTTTCCCGTTAGGAACGTGAAGAAGAGGGGGCTTTATTATCTCGTTGAATAGTTTTGGAAGCCTTCGTCATTTCTGCGGAAAGGTTTCAAAAAGAACGAGAGGGAACTGATCAGAAAGGGGATGCAAGAAAGAAGTAATGAGGGCTCTTTTTAGAAGAGATTATAAGAAGCATTGAAAAAAGAAAGGGCAGGGGAAGAAGTATTTATAGGGGACATCCGCGCACGTTGAGGAAATCCAAAAGGCAGCCAACCGCCGAAATAAATTCAAATCTTTTTAGAAAATTGTGCATATACGATCTCTGAGCATATATGATCTCTGAGCATCTCTCACATCAGTTGCATACGTGGCATGACTGGCAGAATAATGAAAGTATTAAAAAGTTGGTAAATTCAAATCGTTTCTTGTCTTTTCATTCCAAGAAACGTGGGGACTATCTGTATACGGAAAAATCGAGGAAGCCCGATTTTTAGGCTCCTGCAGCAGTTCGAGCCTCGACCGTATTGAAGCAGCATACGAAGTTTAACCCCGAGGTTTACCCCTCGAGGGAGCATATCGAAGGTCCTCGACCTCGAGGAAGTACAAATCGAAGGTCAACATGGAAAGGCAGGAAACTCCCAAGAGGCACGTGGTTAAAGCTGACAAAATAGTACAAGCCCGTACCGTGGCATTAAATGGTTGTACCAGCCACATCTCTTTGCATTAATTACACATGTACTATGTTGGAATTCCCCCCATATATAAAGGAGACCCTTGTCACTTTGTAACACACGTGATATTCAATACAAGAACAAGAACATCCTCTGCTCCCTGGCTAAAACATTTCCTACAATTACTTCATTGATTTATTGCTTCTCATTTATTGTGTTCTTGAATTATTCTTCATTTATTACTTATTATTGATCATAAATAGACCATTCTTAAGGCATTCAATACTGTTATACTGTTATTGATAGCCCCTAGTCAAGCTTCTGGAGCTCGATCTCGAGGCCCTTCCGACCACCCTCGAGACCAGTCTCTCTATTACCCGGTTTGCGTAATCTCGTTTTCTTTTGCTCTTATTTATTTTTCTCACTTCACACTCAGCATTTACTAGTATTAAAATAGATCACGTATTTTTAGAACCACATAATCAAATATAATTGTAATTACCATTTTCAAGGTAAACAATGTTATTTTGTCTTCATTTCAAGGCTAAGTATTGCATATTCCTTCAATTATTTTATTATTTCAGGATCGAATTAATTTACTTGTCTAGAAACCACGTATAAATTCAATTACATCGTTTTACGCGTAAACAGAAATCCCCTTAAAAACATTTCGACTAACTCTGACTATGGAAGTTTGATGCAAATGCAAGAATGTTCTGATTTAATGTCAAATAGCCCATGATGTGCTTTTTTCTTCGGAAAGGAGGGACATCTCTTAAAAATATTATTTATCTTCACCTAACTTTTTAGTGTTTAAGACATAATTCTCAAAATAAGAATAAACTCGCTCAAATCTCCATCGTTTGCAAGTGATATTTGAATTTGGGTAATATATATCACCCTCCTCTTTGTCTATCAATGCCAATGTTAGCAACATGTATGACGTTTTGACTATTTTATCCTCTATGAAAATTATAATATGACATTATTGAGGATGTTCTTCTATATGACAAATTTTATTAAACCAAAGAAATTCACTCAGTCCAGGCATTCGATCAAGCGTTTTTTTAGGAACATGGTTAGTTAAAATGATATAGCTGATTCTTACAACACCAATATACTCGGAATATAATATACATGAAGACGATACCCTACCTTATAAAGATAAAAAGACTATTTTCAATAGTGGTGCTTCGATCTTATTTGAAATTTAGGCATAATTATTAATGTTTTAAAGACAAATGAGCTATACACGAGCGCCCACTGCCCATAGACCTATTCTTTGTAGCTTTAGGAGCAGTGCTAAATAATGAAGATTGGAAAATAATATGCCCGCCCATAGAACGATGTGGTTGGTAAACTGGACCCACCTTAAGTAGGTATCCAGTATGGGATGGTACACTAACCCAATGAATAGTTAACAATTCTGTTTTTCCAAAGAAGTGGGCAAAATGGAAAGTTGTAGAGTATTAGAGACAAGCAGCAACAACAACATCAACAACATCAACCCAGTACTAATCCTATTAGTGGGGTCTGGAGAGGGTAGAGTGTACGCAGATCTTACTCCTACCCCGGAGGGGTAGAGAGACTGTTTCCAGGAGACCCTCGGCTCAGAGACAAAAGATCTGTAACAACAACAGAAACCAGACAAATAATATCAGCACCGTAAGAGACAACAAATATAAGTGGATGGACAATAATTATGCTAATGATAAAATTGAGAAAAATAAAAACTGAAAATAAAAATAGTGTGATGAACAAAAATCGCTAGCAGCCTTAGACCAAACACTAACAAACTAGCTGGAACAACGAGATAAGCAGCGCGAGAATATATAGAATTGTTTTTACTGGTAAAATGGACCCACCTTAAGTGTGTACAGGTAACAGTAACTAGGGGGATAGAGATCAGTAGATAGCATTTACCTAAATAGCATACATAGATGATTCAATACGGAGATATGATCATTTAACTAACTCAATTAAATTGATTGTTGACACGCAGAATATTTCTCTTTGAATAATAGTATTATAAAACTTACTGAAATATATATACTAGGTCATCTACCAATATATAACAAGAAAACTAAATGATTTGTCCTTAAGAGATGTCAGAACTTGAGCTTGAAGTGTCCTGAGGGGCTTCAGATTGGACCTCAACTTGGGGAGCTTCAGGAGCAGCACTTTCCACTTCTGGTGCGGTTGGTGCTTCGGTTTCTGGTGCTGCTGAAGCTTGAACAACTTCTGGTGCGGTTGGTGCTTCAATTTCTGCTGCTACTGAAGCTTGGACAACTTCTGGTACATTTGGTGCTTCGATTACTGAAGCTTGGACTATTTCCACCGGCTTAAACTTGTTGATATAGTAGCTAAGGGACGGTCCCGAGTACTCCATTGTTTGTACCGGAGGAGGTGAGTTCTTCCCGACTTGAAGGAGTATCGATGAAGCAGCTGCAATAGAGATTAAGGCTATCCCAGCCGCAATAGCTGCAGTGTTCTCTGCTCCATCAGAAGTGGAGCCTGCACTCCCAGAGCTGATAGCACTTTCTGCTACATAAACTGCAGGCTGTTTCCAAAGTAAGCAACGTTAGCGACACAGAAAACATAACTGAATCCATACAGGTCTTCAGATAGTAATATTTCCTCTTAAAAAGGACTAAAAGAGGATGATGATTCAGTGTGATATTGCCAAGATATATATACTCTCGCCCATCATATATTGTACCGAACTATTCAGCAGTTGAGATGGATTTGGACAGAATCACATTGATCCTAAATGAAGTGAGAGGCCAGGGGGCAGGGAAAAGGGCCGAGTTGATCAGCATTGGCAATCAGGAGAAGCAAAACGGATTGTCTTGTGGAAAAACAAAAGAGCAATTGGTATGTTATGATTCATCACATGACTCTTTTCTAGAATCCTGACATGTCCCAGACTCAATTCATGATATCTCTAGAATGAATACCTTAGGTCCTGAAAATTTGAGGTCTGAGATCTCTACATCCTCAGCTTTACATAGCCTACATACTTTGGTTATGCCATCCTGGCTCTATATATTGACATAGAGCTTGCTCCAAAGTTCCAAATATTTTCCATCTTAAGTCCCAAGTGAAATAGCAAAGGATGTAGGCTATGAAAGTTAGATTTAGAACTATGATATTTCCTAGAACCCTGATATTTCCTAGATTGGGTTCGTGATATATCTAGTATAAATACCTTAGACAATGAACATGTGAGGTCTGAGATCTCTATACTTCCTCAGCTTTACATGGCCAACATCCTTGATCTTTTGGCTACGTCCACCTGGCTCTATTCACTTGAATATACTATTGTTTATCTTTTTCAAACCTGCTGTCAATAGCTTTTCTTGAGCTGAGGGTATCTACCTCCACAAGGTAGGGGTAAGATCTGTGTACACATTACCCTCCCTAGACCCACACCGATTGTTGTCGTATTTTTTTGTTTACTATTCACCAGAATAATGGAAGTTAGATATAGCCCTCGCGTAGAAAAGCTGAGAAATAGAATAAAGCTAGAAATATATAAACCCTCCATCTCAAAACTAGATTTGCTCTAGTGCATATGTGGATTAAGAAAACTCCTATCGGTGAGCCTTCCAGCCCAATACCTCAAAGTAAAAAGTGAAACAGCCTACAACCATTAACTCTGTCCAAGCATCACTATAAATAACTTGCAGTTGCAGAGGTAATACTATATTGATACTTGAAGTTGAACTTCAACAAAATGAAATAATGATTGTTTCGTTTTTGTAATTCAACAGACAGATTTCACTACGGGATAGTTTATCATGTGAGAAGCTAAGGCATGTCATAACCTGAAACATCCTTTGCTCCATACCATCTGAACAATGTGGTTTCAAGAGAACTTATGTCATTGCAGAATATAGAACTGTACTAACCTCAACAGAGTATATATTTGTCTGCCCAGCAGTATCCTTCTCAACATATCCAGTCCAGCCACGCTTGCGAGGTGGAAATGTCCCAACCACTTTGGTGTTGTCCCCAGCTACCCATTCCATGCTCACCTTCCCGACCTGTTTCAAAAAAATCATAAATGTATCAGTATTTTTCCAGTGTGAACTACCATTTTGCTGGACACTACGACGTACAATGTTAATCCACTAACAATCATTAAACAAAGCTGCGAAGTACGGGCTGACGAGCAGGCATAAACTCAAAACTGCTACATAAACGTAAGAGATATTGTTACAACTTTATTAAAGAAGATGTAAAATGGCTTAACAGTGAAAATATAATCCAGGAAAGAATGTAAACCAAGTTTGCTTCATCATTTCCTAACTCACCCTAATGAAAATATGAAGGCTTCAATTATTCACAGCCTTCCTACAGCTCGCCATACCAAATGGTCTCTTCTCTCAATCTATCTTTCCCCAAACATGTTCAATTTGCTCTAGTTTTCTCCTAACTCATAGCACCATACCTAAAAAATTCCTCACCAGACATGAGAAAAGTATAAACATTCCATGTACCTCTAAATGAAACAACAACAAGAAGTCAACAACAAACCTAGTGGGATCCCACGAGGAGGGTAATGTGAATGCATACCTTACCTCTACCTTCTTACCTTAAGAAGATAGAGATGCTGTTTCTGGTAGACGTATATATAAAGGCGAAGGTAGAGATGTTGTTTCTGGTAGACGTACCTCTATACATCTATATAGAGGCATATAGATGTACCTCTATAAGCACAAACAAATACAACTCTCCTTTGCAGCTTTTCCAGAATTAGCTCGTCAACCTTATACATTCTAAATGAAATAAAACGGTTTTGACTTCTTCACTAGGTGCGGCGGTTGACACAAATATTCATAAGTAGCCATAATTACTAACCAGCTTGATTTTTTTAAGCCAGTTTGATAATTCTACAATTCCTCAGAACTTCAAGAAAAAAGAAACAATTTTACTCGAGGGAGTACAAGACTGTATATAGCCACTTCCTTTTTCAATCTGTCAACAAATATTAACCCACATACACAAATTCAACAAGGAAAAGAAGTAGTATATAATTAAGCTCAAGGAAGCAAGAAGAAAATTGACCTCCTTATCAGGGGCACATTCTTCATCATTGCAATCAGAATCATCAGTTGTAGCTGCCCTAATTCTGAATCGAATAATACTCTGCTTTTGCCTCAATTTTGAGTCCTTTTGGGATGTACAGAAACTCAATCTTCCATTAGAAGATGAGGCTATGGCGCAACTGTTTGCTGATAAAGCAGCACAAGCCATTATTTCTCTTTGCTAGTTTTTTTTTCTTTTTCTTTTTTTGGGTTCTTTAGACTGTGAATATTAGTAGCCTAATAAAAGCTTTCAAATGTATTGAGGTGAAGAAGCAGAACCACTTGTAGAATTTTCTGCTTCTTCGATTGGCTGTGTTTGAGCCTTGAAAATCCTTTCCTTTTAAGGATGGTTTGGTTTTTGTGGTTTGATTTGAATGCACGTTGAGTGGGTTGTGTGTCTCAGATTTCATTAGCTTTGTATAGAATATTAAAATGATAAACTATACCCCCTCTTTGTCATTTTGCGTCATCCGAAAAGCTAAAATTTGATTATTAAAATTAAGCAGAATTGCCTATATGGCATCTATACTTGTATCAATTTGTCATGTGGGTTCTCCTACTTTACTTTGTTTCATCCAGACACTTTAAAAACTTGTTCAAAATAAATATATTAAACCCCTCTGACCGTGTGTAGATCTCACTTGCTTGACGTGGATGACACATCATATTCCACATCATTTTTTATATTTTATCTACTAAAAACACTTATTATATACTATTTTCTTAAAGAAAAAGAAAAAGAAAATCAATGCCTCCATCTCATCTCTCTTCCCTCAAATTCACGAATTTCTTCTTCCTTGTCCATCCCATATCCCTTTTCCATTCTCATCTCTTTTCTCTGTCTCACTATTCCGTCGATGAATAGTCATTTAGGTATTTTTTAATTAGGCAAATTACGTCACATTGTTCTTAGCAGAGTGACTATCAAGGAGTTGTCGGAGTGGGATATTATACTGAGCTGGATTGGGGGCAGGGGAGATGTTCACAACCAGAAGGGGGAGGAGAGAAAGAAGAAGCTAGGTTGAGGGTTCCACGACTAGGAGATGTCAAAATTAAATGAAAACAGAAGAAAATTAGTATTTGATAGCAAAAACGACCACTTTTAGTTAGAGATTTTTAGAAAATTGGATTTTTCTTTATTTTTTTAAGGGTGAACAAAAAGGGAAGGGATGTTGTTGGGG
>ML433339.1:13383-59778 GCA_005239525.1 Nicotiana knightiana
AGTGGGACTGTATATTATATCTTTTGTATATTCTGTTAGTATGCCCGTAGTACTTGTGACACTAGTTCCTGGCACACACGTAGTGGTTATTTTGGTTTGCGGGTCTATATATATATATATATTGGCTCACCCCTCTTTACGACTGCTTTTGGTTAAAAAGAAAATGGCTTACTATCTTTTTCAATTAATGTTTTGAACTTTAAAACTTGGCACGTGTTGGGATGTTTAACCAAGTATGGGAAAAATCCTTAGTAATTTAAGTGTGGGCTTGCCTAACCCCGTTGTTTGGCACCATCATGACCTGAGTTAGTATTTTGGGTCGTGAAAATATGGTATCAGAGAACTAGGTTCACGTAGGTCTCACAAGTCACGGGCAAACCAAGTAGAGTCTTGTGGATCGGTATGGAGACGTCTGTACTTATCTTCGGGAGGCTATAGGGTGTTAATAAAACCTCTCCTTATTTTTATTCTATCGTGCAGTCAATGGTTTACTAAATCTCATTCTTTTATTCTCTCACAGATGGTGCGGACGCGTGCATCCGATGTTCCAGACCCGGGAGGGGCCCAAACCCCCGTTGCTCGAGGCCATGGCAGAGGCCGGGGGAGGGCACCAGCCCGAGGTAGGGGACGAGGGCGTCTCCAAGCTATTCCAGTCATACCACCACCAGAGGACCCTACTATAGAGAAGCAGGGTGAGGTGCCCCCAGCAGGTCCTGCTCTAGTGGACTTTATGACGGCGCCAGGCTTCCAGGAGATCATGGGCCGTATGATGCGGTTTATGGACACCATGTCCCAGGTTTGTTTATTTCCAGCAGATCCTGCCACATCTCAGGTGGGAGGGGGGCTCAGACTCCTACCGCCCAAGCTGCAGGTCATGTAGCAGCATTACATCATATACCCCGGGTACACTTCCCGTGGGTGGGGTCCAGTATATAGCAGCAGCACCTGAGCCCAGACCAGCTGCGGACGGTAATCCGCAGAAGTTATTGGATAGATGGACTTGATTGCACCCTCCAGTCTTCGGGGGTGAGCGAGGCGAGGATGCCCAGGATTTTGTTGACAGGTGCAGGGATAGGCTGCATAATATGAGGATAATAGAGTCCCATGGAGTGGACTTCACTACCTTCCAGCTAGAGGTCAGAGCTCGTAGATGGTGGCAGTCCTATATTCTCAGCAGGCCAACAGATTCTCCTCCCATCACATGGGAGCAGTTCACTTAGATGTTTATAGACATGTATATCCCACCCTCTGAGAGGGAAGAGCTGCGATATCAGTTTGAGCAGCTGGAGCAGGGACAGATGTCAGTGGCAAATTATGAGGCTAGATTATCGGAGTTGTCTCGCCACACACTTATGATATTTCCTACTGATGCGGAGAGGGTGCGGAGATTTTTAGTAGGGCTACACTTCGGTATTAGGGACAAAATGGCCCGAGAAGTGGAGATGGGGACTCCCTATCAGCTGATGGTCGAGAAAGCTCGTCGGACTGAGGGTTGTCGATCATGAGGCAGAGAGAAGGTTCAGTAGGACAAGAGAGCCAGATTCTCCGGGGATTTCAGAGGTGCCCCAGTTAGCGGTAGAGGTCAGTTTGGTAGAGGTCAGCCCAGGAGGCCTCCATATTCAGCACCCCCACCACCTCCCCAAGGTGTTCTAGTGAGGGCTCATTTCAGCGCCATGTCAGAGCGTTCCTACCGCCCTCTAGCCATTCAGAGTTCACCCAGTGGTTATTCCAGTTATCCGAGATTCCCCAGTCCCTACTTCAGTGCTACGCCAGAGAGTACATATCGCTCTCCGGCCATTTAGGGTTCCTCTTCGGGGCAACATGCTATGATACCCGGAGGTTGTTATGAGTGTGGGGATCCAGGTCATATGAAGAGGCATTGTCCCAGATTTCGGGGCAAAGCGGTGCAGCAGGATTATTAGCCTATGGGTCCAGCACCAGCCTTCAGGCCACCTAGAGGTGAGGTACAGGTCGGCAGGGGTCGTCCTAGAGGTGGAGGCCGGTCAGGGGGAGGTCAGCCAGCTCTTGTTCATTCTGGTGGGGCTCAGTCTTCCGGTGCTCCAGCTAGATTCTATGCTATTCCGGAATGATCAGATGCAGTGGCCTCAGACGCCGTGATCACAGGTATTATTACAGTATGTGGTAGAGAGGCATCGGTGTTATTTGATCCTGGAATCCAGGATCCACTTATTCCTATGTTTCGGTCTTATTTGCTCATTTTTTGGATGTCCCTTGTGATTCCTTGGTGTCTCCTATTTATGTGTCCACTCTTGTGGGCGATTCTATGGTTGTAGACTAGATTTGTCAGTCATGTGTGATTTCATTTTGTGGGTTCGAGACTCGAGCTGATCTCTTATTGCTCGACATGGTTCATTTTGAGATTATTTTAGGCATGTATTGGCTATCTCCTTATCATGTCATGCTAGATTTCCATGCCAAGACAGTTACTTTAGCCATGCCAGAGTCGCCTAGGCTGGAGTGGAGAGGTTCCTCAGTTAGTGCAGCCAGCCGGGTTATTTCATTCCTAAAGGCTCGACATATGGTCGAGAGGGGTTGTCTGGCCTACCTCGCTTATGTTCGGGACACCACCGCCGAGTCTCCGATGACTGATTCAGTGCCAGTTGTTTGAGAGTTTGCTGATGTATTTCCTTCGGACTTTCCGGGAATGCCTCCGGATCGTGATATTGATTTCTGCATTGATTTAGCCCCCGACACCCAGCTTATATCTATTCCTCCATACCGTATGGCTTCGAAAGAGTTGAAGAAGTTGAAAGAGCAGCTTGAGGAGTTGTTAGCTAAGGGGTTCATTAGACCGAGTGTGTCACCGTGGGGTGCTCCAGTTCTATTCGTGAAGAAAATGGATGGGTCCATGCGGAGTGTATTGATTACCGACAGTTGAACAAGGTTACCATTAAGAACAAGTATCCTTTGCATCGCATCGATGATTTGTTTGACTAGTTGCAGGGTGCTCGTGTGTTTTCTAAGATTAATTTGAGATCTGGGTATCATCAGTTGAAGATTCGGGCTTTAGATGTTCTGAAGACTGCTTTTCGTACGAGATATGGCCATTATGAGTTCCTGGTGATGTCCTTTGGCTTGACTAATGCCCCAGCAGCATTCATGGACGTGATGAATAGGGTGTTCAGGCCGTATGTTGATTCCTTTGTCATTGTCTTCATTGATGACATCTTGATTTACTCACGTAGCCTGGGGGAGCACGAGCAGCATTTGAGAGTTGTGCTCCAGACTTTGCGAGAACAGAAGCTATATGCTAAGTTCTCCAAGTGTGAGTTCTGGTTGGATTCCGTGGCATTCTTGGGGCATGTGGAATCCGGAGAGGGTATCAAGGTTGATCCTCAGAAGATCGAGGTAGTTCAGAGTTGGTCGCGTCATACTTCAGCTACAGAGATTAGGAACTTTTTGGGCCTAGCAGGCTATTATCGCCAATTTGTGGAGGGGTTCTCTTCTACTGTAGCTCCATTGACTAGATTGACTCAGAAGAATACCCCGTCTCGATGGTCTGGCGAGTGTGAGGCGAGCTTTCAGAATCTCAAGACAGCATTGACCTCAGCACCAGTTCTAGTATTGCCTTTCGGTTCTGGGATGTATACAGTATATTGAGACGCTTCGTGCGTTGTCTTGGGGTGTGTATTGATGCAGGAAGGGAGAGTTATTTCTTATTCTTCGCTCCAGTTGAAGGTTCATGAGAAGAATTTTCCTGTGCACAATTTGGAGTTGGCGGCGATTGTTCATGCTCTTAAGATTTGTAGGCACTACTTGTATGGAGTGTCCTGTGAGGTTTATACAGACCACCGTAGTTTACAGCACTTGTTCAAGAAGAAGGATATTAATTTGAGGCAGTGCAGATGGCTTGAGTTGTTAAAGTATTATGATATCACCATTCTTTATCATCCGGGCAAAGAAAATGTGGTAGCAGATGCTTTGAGCTAGTAGGCGGAGAGTATGGGTAGCTTGGCTTATATTGCAGCAGAGTAGAGGCCTCTAGACTTGGACATTCAGTCCTTGGCTAATCGTCTGGTGAGATTATACCTTTCAGAGCCTCGTCGAGTTCTTGCACATGTGGTTGCTCAGTCTTCGTTATTGGGGGAGATTAAGGCTCGGCAGTATGATGATCAGTGTTAGGCTGAGCTATGGGAGACAGTGGTTCAGCGTAGAGCCAAGGAGGTTATTATTGGAGAGGATGGTGTTCTGAGAATTCACGGCCGCTTATGTGTTCCTAATGTTGATGGCCTGAGGGAGAGGATTCTAGAGGAGACACAAAGTTCTCGGTATTCTGTTCATCCTGGTGATACGAAGATGTATCGTGATTTGAAGCAGCATTATTGGTGGAGGCAGATGAAGAAGGATATTTTGGAGTATGTGACTAGGTGTCTTAATTGCCAGCAGGTTAAGTATGAGCACCAGAGGCCAGGAGTCCTACTTCAGCAGATGCCCATTAAGGAGTAGAAGTGGGAACGCGTCACTATGGACTTCGTGGTTAGATTGCCTCGGACCTTGCGGAAGGTTGATGAGGTTCTGGTCATTGTGGATAGATTGACCAAATCGGCGCATTTCATTCCAGTGGCTACTACATATACTTCTAAGAGGTTGGCACAGATCTACATTCAGGAGATAGTCCAGTTGCACGGTGTGCAGGTGTCCATTATATCAGATCGAGGTCCTCAATTCACCTTGCACTTCTAGAGATCATTGCATAGTGAGATGGGTACCCAGATAGACCTCAGCACATCATTTCACCCTCAGACTGATGGTCAGTCGAAGCGTACAGTTCAAATATTGGAGGACATGCTCAGGGCATGTGTGATTGACTTCGGAGGTCAGTGGGACCAGTTCTTGCCTTTGGTCGAGTTTGCTTACAATTATAGTTATCAGTCCAGCATTGAGATGGAACCATATGAGGCTTTGTATGGTCGGCGATGTCATTATCCTATCGGGTGGTTTGAGCCTGGCGAGCCTAAGTTATATGGTACCGACTTGGTGAGGGATGCTTTCAAGAAAGTGAAGTTGATCCAGGAGAGGCTCCGCACAACACAGTCCAGACAGAAGAGTTAAGCGGATCAGAGGGCGCGTGACGTATCATTCATGGAGGGAGATAAGGTCCTGTTGAAAGTCTCGCCTATGAAGGGTATTATGAGGTTTGGGAAGAAGGGCAAGCTAAGCCTGAGGTTTATAGGTCCCTTCGAGGTGTTGAGGCGAGTTGGGGAGGTTTCTTATAAGCTGGCCTTACCTCCCAGTTTATCAGGAGTTCACCCAGTTTTTCATGTATCCATGCTTCGGAGGTACCACGCCGACTTCTCTCATGTAGTTGATTTCAGCATTATTCAGTTGGATGAGAGGTTGGGCTACGAGGAGGAGCCAGTTGCTATTATTGATAGACAGAACCGCCAGTTGAGGTCTCAGAGAGTTTCTACCGTAAAGGTCCAGTGGAAAAGCCAACCAGTTGAGGAGGCAACCTGGGAGTCCGAGGAGGGCATATGGAGTAGATGTCCGCACTTATTCAGCACTTCAGGTATGATTCTAGACCCGTTCGAGAATGAACATTTGTTTAAGAGGTGGAGAATGTCACGAACCGACCAGTTGTTTTGCATTATCAGACCTCGTTCCCCTAAATGAAACTTCCCATAGCGGCTTATTTTGATTTATGACTTGCGGTGGCGGGTGGTCCGGTATTCAGAAGTGTTTAGAGTGCTATAGGAAGACTTGCTTCCTTAAGGTGGGCCTTTAAGGCCAAGTTTGACTTCGGTCAACATTTTGGGTAAACATCCTCGAAATCGAGTTTCGATGGTTTCAGTAGCTTTGTATGATGATTTCGGACTTAGGCGTATGTCCGGAATGGGTTATGGATGACCCAGGAGCGTTTCGGCGCCCAATATTGAAATGAGAGTTCCTTAGGTTCCTATTGTGGATTGGGACATGTTTTGGCGTTATCGATGTCCGAACAGAATTTCGAGATCGGAAATAGTTCCTTTATGTCATATATGACGTGCCTGCAAAATTTGGTGTCATTCCGAGTAGTATAGGCCAGTTCGGCGCGTTGTTAGCGAAGTCAAGAAAACTTGAAGTTCCTAAGTTTGGCTCTAGGGGTTTTGAGGTGTGATTTTAAGTTTTAGCGTTGTTTTGGAGGTTCCGAAGGCTTGAGCGAGTCCGTATTATGATTTGGGACTTGTTGGTATATTTGGACGGGGGCTCGGGTGGGCCCAGGTGCCTCCCGGACACCACACGAGGCCAAAAACTAGTTGAAATAGTTATTGGTGCACCTGTTCTGGTCTGACCGCAGGTGCGGTTGCCTAGTCGCAGGTGCGACCCCCAGCGGGCAGCCTATTTCTCGCAGGTGCGGACAAAGTTCCGCAGGAGCGGAGCCGCGGGTGCGGTCCCCTCTCCGCAAGTGCGGGCCCAGGCTTCCTCGTCCATTTCCGTAGGTGCGAGCCTTTGCTTGAAGGCGCGGTCCTTGAGCCGCAGGTGCGGGACCACTGTCAGACAGTGTGTTTCTTTAAAATACGGGATTCTTCATGTTTCTTCATTTTCTTTCTCCATTAGAACACTTGAGAGCTTGGAAGAAGGGCTCCACGACCCAACCACTGAAAGGTAAGTAAATTCTATCCTAAAGTGGGTTAATGCATGCATTCTTAGTAGGATTTAACTACTTAATTAGTGAAAAATTTAGGAATTTGGGTAGTAACCTAGGGCCTTTGAGAATTTAGAAAATTACCCGTGAATTGGCTATGAAATCATAGAGGAATCGTATATTAATGATCCTTAGGCTATGGGTGAGTGTTTCCTTCGAGAATTTTTGGAATCCGAGCATGCGGGCCCAGGGTTGGATTTTAGGAATTCTTCAAGAATGATGAATTTCACTTAGTAGTAGGAGGATTTCCATACATTGAGCATAAATTGATGTATTTATATAACATTTGGCTAGTTTCGAGTCCTCGAGTGTAGAGTTCAGACTTTCGGGCGCGTTCTTGGTCCGGGGAGTACATTCGATACGAGGTGAGTCTCCTTTCTAACCTTGTAAGAGGGAATTGTTCCCCTAGGTGCTTTAAATGGCTACGTGCTAATGTTTGTGGGGGCTACGTACGCGCAAAGTGATGAGAGTCAGTACGTAGCGACTATTATTGTTATGTCCGGGTAGTTAGGCCTACATCATGCCTTATGTTTCCTTGAAATGAACTATATGCTTAGTGAATTCATGTTACATGCGGCTTGTTTCCCTGAGATCATGGAATTTAAGTAATTTTAAGGAATTGATAACAAAAAGTAATTTATAAAGAATAAATGTGTGGATTGTGTGTACATGTGACCGCCTCACAATTTACATTCAGCGAGCGGAGTGTTATTTCCCCCACTCTCACGGGGGTGGGCCGTACGCCATGGCGAGATTGCAAGATATATATTATGGTCAGGTCATTCGACCCTCGGCAGTGCACAACTATCATCACTATGATGGCTCAGGCCGGTTGTCCTTATCCTGTATGCGCATGTAAAATTGTTAAGAATTATTTTTATGGATTTTGAGTGGTAAAATTTATTTTTAGAGGAAAGAAAACAATAATGAAGTAGAAATTGTATATTTACTTCCAGTATTTATTTGAATTACTGTTATTTTAAATGTTTACTGCTTTTATCATCCTTGTATGTCTGTTACTAACATTATATCTTGCTAATCATTTGGTTAGACCTTAGTGAGTGTCAAGTCGACTTGTCGTCACTACTTCTTCGAGGTTAGGCAGGATACTCACTGGGTACATATTTGTTTATGTACTCATGCTACACTTCTGTACTTAATTATACAGGTTCTGAGGCTGGTGCTTCTGCTTATCACACTGAAGCTCGATTCTGATCATAGTTGGACCTGACTTCACGGTGAGCTACTTCTGATGACGATCCTTGGCAGCACCATGGAGTTTTCTTTTGCTTATTTCCCGTCTATTCCTTTCAGATAGTGGGACTGTATATTATATCTTTTGTATATTCTGTTAGTATGCCCGTAGTACTTGTGACACTAGTTCCTGGCACACACGTTGTTGTTATTTTGGTTTGCGGGTCTATATATATATATATATTGGCTCACCCCTCTTTACGACTGCTTTTGGTTAAAAAGAAAATGGCTTACTATCTTTTTCAATTAATGTTTTGAACTTTAAAACTTGTCACGTGTTGGGATGTTTAACCAAGTATGGGAAAAATCCTTAGTAATTTAAGTGTGGGCTTGCCTAACCCCGTTGTTTGGCACCATCATGACCTGAGTTAGTATTTTGGGTCATGAAAATATGGTATCAGAGCACTAGGTTCACGTAGGTCTCACAAGTCACGGGCAAACCAAGTAGAGTCTTGTGGATCGGTATGGAGGCGTCTGTACTTATCTTCAGGAGGCTATAGGTTGTTAAGAAACCCTCTCCTTATTTTTATTCTATCATGCAGTCAATGGTTTACTAAATCTCATTCTTTTATTCTCTCACAGATGGTGAGGACGCGTGCATCCGATGTTCCAGACCCGGGAGGGGCCCAAACCCCCGTTGCTCGAGGCCATGGCAGAGGCCGGGGGAGGGCACCAGCCCGAGGTAGGGGACGAGGGCGTCCCCGAGCTATTCCAGTCATACCACCACCAGAGGACCCTACTATAGAGAAGCAGGGTGAGGTGCCCCCAGCAGGTCCAGCTCTAGTGGACTTTATGACGGTGTCAGGCTTCCAGAAGATCATGGGCCGTATGATGCGGTTTATGGACACCATGTCCCAGGTTTGTTTATTTCCAGCAGATCCTGCCACATCTCAGGTCCGTATTATGATTTGGGACTTGTTGGTATATTTGGACGGGGGCTCGGGTGGGCCCAGGTGCCTCCCGGACACCACACGAGGCCAAAAACTAGTTGAAATAGTTATTGGTGCACCTGTTCTGGTCTGACCGCAGGTGCGGTTGCCTAGTCGCAGGTGCGACCCCCAGCGGGCAGCCTATTTCTCGCAGGTGCGGACAAAGTTCTGCAGGAGCGGAGCCGCGGGTGCGGTCCCCTCTCTACAAGTGCGGGCCCAGGCTTCCTCGTCCATTTCCGTAGGTGCGAGCCTTTGCTTGCAGGCGCGGTCCTTGAGCCGCAGGTGCGAGACCACTGTCAGACAGTGTGTTTCTTTAAAATACGGGATTCTTCATGTTTCTTCATATTCTTTCTCTATTAGAACACTTGAGAGCTTGGAAGAAGGGCTCCACGACCCAACCACTGAAAGGTAAGTAAATTCTATCCTAAAGTGGGTTAATGCATGCATTCTTAGTAGGATTTAACTACTTAATTAGTGAAAAATTTAGGAATTTGGGTTGTAACCTTGGGCCTTCGAGAATTTAGAAAATTACCCGTGAATTGGCTATGAAATCTTACAAGAATCGTATATTAATGATCCTTAGGCTATGGGTGAGTGTTCCCTTCGAGAATTTTTGGAATCCGAGCATGCGGGCCCAGGGTTGGATTTTAGGATTTCTTCAAGAATGATGAATTTGACTTTGTAGCAGGAGGATTTCCATACTTTGAGCATAAATTGATGTATTTGTATAACATTTGGCTAGTTTCAAGTCCTCGAGTGTAGAGTTCGGAGTTTCGGGCGCGTTCTTGGTCTGGGGAGTAGATTCGACACGAGGTGAGTCTCCTTTCTAACCTTGTAAGAGGGAACTGTCCCCCTATGTGCTTTAAATGACGACGTGATAATGTTTGTGGGGGCTACGTATGCGCAAAAGTGATGACAGTCTGTACGTAGCGACTATTATTGTTATGTCCGTGTAGTTAGGCCTACACCATGCCTTATGTTTTCCTTGAAATGAACTATATGCTTAGTGAATTCATGTTACATGCGGCTTGTTTCCCTAAGATCATGGAATTTAAGTAATTTTAAGGAATTGATCACGAAAAGTAATTTATAAAGAATAAATGTGTGGATTGTGTGTGCATGTGACCGCTTCGCAATTTATGTTCCGCGAGCGAAGTGTTATTTCCCCCACTATCATGGGAACGGGCCATACGTCACGGCGAGACTGAAAGATATGTATTATGGTTCGGGTCGTTCGACCCTCGACAGTGCACAGATATGATCACTATGATGGCTCAGGCCGGTTGTCCTTATCATGTACGCGCATGTTAAATTGTTAAGAATTCTTTTTATGGATTTTGAGTGGTCAGATATATTTTTAAAGGAAAGAAAAGAATAATGATGTAGAAATTGTATATTTACTTCCAGTATTTATTTGAATTACTGTTATTTTAAATGTTTACTGCTTTTATCATCCTTGTATGTTTGTTACTGATATTATATCTTGCTAATCATTTGGTTGGACCTTAGTGAGTGTCAAGTCGACCTCTCATCACTACTCTTCGAGATTAGGAGGGATACTCACTAGGTACATATTTGTTTATGTACTCATGCTACGCTTCTGTACTTAATTATACAGGTTCTGAGGCTGGTGCATCTGGTTATCTGATCGGAGCTCGATTCTGATCATAGTTAGACCTGACTTCACGGTGAGCTGCTTCTCCTGACGATCCTCGGCAGCACCATGGAGTTTTCTTTTGCTTATTTCCCATCTATTCCTTTCAGACAGTGGGACTGTATATTATATCTTTTGTATGTTTTATTAGTATTCCCGTAGGACTTGTGACACTAGTTCCTGGCACACACGTAGTGGTTATTTTGGTTTGCGGGTCTATATATATATATATATATATATATTGGCTCACCCCTCTTTACGACTGCTTTTGGTTAAAAAAAATGACTTACTATCTTTTTCAATTAATGTTTTGAACTTTAAAACTTGGCACGTGTTGGGATGTTTAACCAAGTATGGGAAAAATCCTTAGTAATTTAGGTGTGGGCTTGCCTAACCCCGGTGTTGGGCGCCATCACGACCTTCGTTAGTATTTTGGGTCGTGACACACCCCAGGCCCAATTCTACACCTACCCGGCCCAAAGACCCCGCCTATCGTGGCCGTTGATCTCTAAGATCAATGGTCCACGTTATTTCTTACCATTTTTAATACTAACCCAAACCCTCACCCCCTCATTCCTTTTCCTTCCGCCGTCATTGTTTCCCTATAACCCCTCCCCTTCTCTCTCAGTAACTCTCTAAACTCTAATCACCGTCACCAACAAAACTTCTATCTATGGAGTTTCTATGTATTTTCCGGCCCTTACGTTCTACACCTTATGGTTGTTTGATTACATGGATTCCTAAGAGAATCTCAAAGAGGTTCAAAAACATGTTTACATGTCTGTCTATGACCATTCTCGTTTGTGGGTACCGATTTCCTCCAATTTTTAGTTCGAATCTATGGATTTTGACTGAGTTTCTTTCATCTCTGTTGTTTTTGAAAAACCCTAGTTCAATGACTACTTGGGTTTGTTCAGATCCTCGTAGATCTGAGATGTTCTGAGTTCTATTTGGTATTTTTTCCCAAAAATCTTCTATTTTGTTAATGTTATTCCGATTCAATTACTTTTCTGAAATTAGGGTTCCATCCTAAGTTTCTTCAAAAAGGTTTTTCTAACTTGCAAGTGTCTAATATGATTATTTCTTTACTAGTTTGATTAATCTTCGTGCATATGCTTAAATCCTAGATGTTTCTGTTTGTGACACTAATTTTTTCAAATTTTTCCCATTATTATGTTTATTTTTGTTACCCAATTATATTGACTGATTCTATTTAGGTTTCGAATAACTTTTTTTTTAAAATCAGTATTTTCCGGAATTTTTACCTATTTCTTTATTTCTGACCTGGATTAGTTATACTTGCCTTAATTAAACTATTAGTATGGTTTGGGGATTTGATTGACTCCTATACGGTATAAGATTGATTTCTTGGCTTATTTGAGCCCTAGTTTTGTACCGTTAACTGACTCTCCCCAATTTAAGGGGTCTCTTCTGGATTTATCTATAGGAATTGATTCCCTATTTGGCTGATTGATTTTATTTGATCACCCTTATTTTACAAACTGTTATTTCCTCTTTACCTTATTTTTTTTACCTCACTAGGTGTTATATATACACTCTCATTCTGATTCTTCAAACACGAAAAATAGTTCACAAACACATTCACACACTTTCCTCTCATCTCTCTACTACTTGTGTTCATTGCACTGTCTACCCGGCTGAAAGCCAAGGCTAGACCACTGAATCCTGCATACTTTTACCTTCTACTTTTTCTTCCTTTAACTGGTATGTTCCTATTCCTAATGTCTTTTATAACACTATGAAGCTTGAACCTATGTGCTCTCTCATCTGTTGCTTTACTTTTGTGGAATCCATGCCTCTTCTGTATTTCACTTAGCAATGTCTACTACTGTGTTTAACTTTGTCTCTTTCCTGTTTATCACCTTAATCAGCATGTTTACTTCTGTTTAAGTTTCAATCTTTCCTATTTATTGCTACAAACAAACATGTTTACCTCTGTGTTTAAGTTTCAATCTTTCCTGTTTATTGCTTTAAGCCAACATGTTTACTTTTCTGTCTAAGAATCTTATCTTTCCTGTCCACTAATCTCAATTGCTATGACCAATTATGTGTAGTTAATCCCTGTCCTCTCTACGAATTGATTAGCATGACTACTCCTGCATTAGACCTCTATGTTTTCTTGTCTATTGCTTCTATTCAGTATAATTATTTCTAGCATTAGGTATGGTTGTTAGACTCGGGTGTTTCTTGTTTAAGATCCTAAATTAGTATGTCCTGGTGAATGTTATGAATGTCAATCTAACCCTGCCTGCTCTGTTTCCCTGTTAACTAGCATGCTTTCTTTCCACCCTGTTTCTATGTTCTCCTGATTCAGGGTTCCTGTGATCCCAACCCCCTGGCTCCCTCTCTATGTAATTGTTTTTCCTCAGCATGCTATATGCTCACCAAGGGTTAACTAATAAACTAAGTTGAATCTGGATACTGTGAGTCTTTGCTTTGAGACTTTGTCACTATGTTTCTACTTGTTGTTGTTTGCTAAACCTTTGTTTTCTTTAGAATGTTTCTAAACTTGTTTACACTTCTAAATTGTTTTTCACTTCTATAACTTTTTTTACTTCTGAACTGTTTTGCTTCTGGACTGTTTTCCTAAAATTGTTTCTACTCTTTCAAGAACTATCTTCCACTCCTACTCTTAGAATATTTAGGATCCTGTCCCTCCAGTGTGAGCACTTCCTAGGAGTCCATGAGAGTCCTCTAAACTCTGACGCAATGGAGCTGGCCCTTCCACACTGCACAAAAACCTGTTTCTCTTTAAAAGGAGTCTTGGTGTGAGCATTACTCGGGGTCCCTGGGGCCCTTGGGAACTTTGACGCACCAGGATACTCTCTTGGACACTATGAGAAACCATGATTTTAAGATTGTCCTGTGCTCTAGAAAACATGTTATAGTTGCATCATATCCTTTGTTCTAAAACTTCTTCTATTCTAAAAATTCTGCATACATCATGGCTGCTTAGAAATCCTGTCACTAAGGTGCTATTAACTCTGTCTAAAAAATCATGATCATTCTCTTATGTGCATTAGAAATCATGCTTTAGGACTTTTATTGCACTCACATAAATACCATGCCTATATCTCATAAAATCAGTAGCAACCATGTCTATAAGAGTAAGTTTAAAAGCAGTCCCAACACCTAGATAACATGTTTACAAAGATAAATGTATAAAATCAGTTCTGTAATGTTCAGCACCTAGACAACATGCCTATAGGACATAATGAACTCAAACTGCCTGTTTAAAATCACTTGTTAGTATTAATACTCTGATTAACAATTAGATATCATGTTTATAGGATATCTTGGATCCACGCCTAGGCAAGCCTGTAGGATGATTGAAATCCTTGAAATTGTAAAACTATACTTTACTTAACTATTTGCGAACTGCTCAGATTCAGCAAGTCCTAAAATCAGTAGGCAAACTGATTAGGTCTCCACCGCCTCGCTTTAACACAATGCTGCATATATTTTGTTTGTCATACTCACCTAGATATCCTGCTTTAGGACTCTTAAAGTATCTGAAATACTGTTGTTTGAGACGTGCAATTGACTGCTTATTTGTGGAGGGAAATGTGAGCCCCCTTAATTGTTCCTTTACCTGACAGTCCTACTTGTTTTTAATTGTCGCTTAGATTTTCTCCTTTTAAGCACATTAGGAGAGCTTAGAACTGCCTTAATTAGAGGTCCTAAACACCTCCAGGGCCATAAGAAAGGGACGGGTAATGCACGCATAGAGTACGTTTAATTAGAATCGCTTATATAACCACCAAGGGGAGGGTAATTGGATAGTAAAGGATATGATGACATGTGCGCTAATGCCACGTGTAACCCCTCTAATTGAGGAAGGTTTACCGGGTATTGCACAGAACTGATCCTACATGCTAATAAACCTAGGACCCATTTATTCCCATTTCTTTTGTAATCCATGTGTTCTTAAACTGCTTTACTTGCTTAATGACTAATTCACCAAAAATGAGTTTGGGTGGGACCCACCGTTGTGGACCTCGAGGGCTTCCTAACACCTTCCCCTCTAGGTTATATCAATCCCTTACCCAATCTCTAGTAATGTAAACCGGTTTCATGAGTTACTTGAATTAGGTGCCCTAATGCACCTTAAATATATTAGGTGGCGACTCTCCAATTTCCATACCCCTTTCCCAAAAGGAAACGAGTTATCCCAAAGCACGTCGAAACCCGGACCCGGCGAAAGGGAAAAAAGGGGGGCGCGATAGCATGGCGACTCTGCTGGGGATTTTAGGCTTTTACCATAATAAACTTACTTTTTTGTAAATTAGTCTTAATCATGCTTCTTTCTTGTTAATACATGCTCACCCTTTCCCTTTCCTCTTATGTGAATTTAATTGCCCGTTTTGAGCATTTATGATTTCCTTTACTGCAGAAACTGACTTATTTTTTTTGTTTTCCTTTCTTAAACGTCTTTCAATTATTAAATACCGCAGTTATTATTTTCCTAACGTGCAAATACATGACAACATGTTATTTACTGCTGCATAAATCATGCTCAACATAATATTCCACTCGTGCATAATCAATCCTATAGCAATGCTTGATGAGTGGTTTCACTCTTCCTATATATCACCCTTTAAATTCGGAAAGTCTTATTTACGGTAAAACTAGTCTATCAGCGGTGCAATCGACGGTTCTGTGCCTTTCCCCCTCAAGTTGTTTGCTTGAGGGTACCATTATAGACCCCATAGCAACCTTACTCTAATTATAACTATACATGCATCATGGTCAAACCTAGCCGGGTTAATATGTTGTCCACTTAATAACCCTTTAAGACAAACCTTATCCAAAAGATCACCAGGGTTTCCATAATCCCAACGGACGCAACCACGTTTTGTGCATTAATTTTGGAGAACTAAATGCCAATATGCCAATCATGGATATATAAATAGTCGAATCTGGAGGGGGAAAGGGTCTAACCTTATTTGTTTTGCAGAAAATGAAGCACGAGGTCCCCAGGTTCGGCATGGTCCGTAGTATACCACCATTGCTACTAGATTGTCGGGAAGGAATGCTGAAGGATGCGAGGGAGGACATCTAGCAAGAGTATACATGTTGTTGGGCATGCGTGAATTTGGGGACCTGATTGATGGAGTCAGAAAGATCAAGCCTGGGGAAGGTCCTTCTAGGACAAAGTAGATTAGATTTATTTGATTCTCCAAATGTAATAAGGGCAAGTGCGAGTAGTGACTTATCTTTTATTATCTTAGTATCTTTTTAGGATTCGTATGTTTTTTATATTAATAAAATAAGGCATTTATTGGCATCTAAGTTCTCCAAAATAACTTGTCGCTAGGCCTACCTCGGGCACAACGAGGCTCCCAAAACAGGACGCGAATTTACATTCCGCAATATGTGTTTAAATATTGCAAATATTCTTTTCAGAACTCTTACTGACTTGGCTACCTTTTTTTTTTGTTTCTTTGTTTTTAATTATTCCCATTTCCCAAGGTTGGTTCATGCATACTGGCATCATCAGCTTATCATACTAGATCCAGGGGTCCTCCATCTTCTCCTCCAAGTCCACCAAAAGGCAAAGGGAAAGCAAAGATGGATGATTTGAACGGCACCAGAAAAGACAAGAACACACTTGTATAAGCTTCTGATGGCTGAGGTACTCAGGCCCCAAATGATGTGGTATCACGACTCGAGCAGAAAATAGTAGAACTACAGGGTGAGCTCTAGCAGGTCCGGAGCTTAGAAAATCTATCCTCACACTCAATATCCTAGATGTCAACAATTCAAACACTCAGAACCTTGCACCACCGCAAAACACACCCAACAAGCGCCTAAATAATCCTCCCGCACCTCACCATTACACAACCCGACCACATAATCAAACTATCCCTCCAAAATATCAGCAAAACACCTACCATACTCCATAAATACCCCAAAAATCATTCCCAAACCCCATAAATCCACCAGTGATCACCATTATTCCCAAACTCTTAGCAACCAAAACAACCCTATATACGTGGAAACCCTACCTCACTCCACTCAGCCCGTATCCTATACACCACAATCCGCTGAGAAGGACCTGCTCATTAAGAACCTGGCTGAAGAGCTCAAGAAATTGACAAGTCGGGTTTAAGGCGTCGAAGGAGGAAAGGGATAGAAGGTCTAAACTATGAAGACCTATGCATACAGCCAGCTGTAGAACTGCCGGAGAGTTACAAACCTTCCAAGTTTGTAATGTTTGAAGGAACAGGCAATCCTAGGGTTCATCTTAGGACTTATTGTGATAAGCTTGTAGGGGTCGGAAAGGATGGAAGGATCTGAATGAAGCTTTTCATAAAGAGTCTTACATGAGATGCTTTATCCTAGTACATCAGCCAGGATCCTAAGAAGTGGGCCAACTGGGTGAGTATGGCATCTAACTTCATGGACAGATTCACGTTTAACACAGAGAATGCGCCGGATGGCTTCTACATTAAGAACATAAAGAAGAAGCCTACTGAGACCTTCCGCGAGTATGCCACTCGTTGGAGGTCAGAAGCAGCAAAATTCAGGCCGACATTGGATGAGGAACAGATGAACAAGTTCTTCGTCAGAGCACATGATCTGCAGTACTATGAAAGATTGATGGTTATTGAAAACCATAAGTTCACCGATATCATCAAACTCAGAGAAAGGATTGATTAGGGCATTAAAAGCAGTATGGCGACAAATTTTGAGGCATTGCAGGCCACAAATAAAGCATTACAGTCAGGGGGTATATCGAAGAAGAAAGATGCAGGAACAGTAATGGTCGCCCAAGGACCCCAAACTCCACTTGTATATCAAACGTCCCCACTTACATACCAAGCACCTCCACCCATATATCAACCATCACCTCTCAGATATTCCCAACCATCCACTGCTATCACACATATAATTCCCAACCCTCTCACTTTCAGTCACCTCCAACTCGTCCAAACTACCCAAGACCTCGGCCTAACTTTGACCGCAAACCACCTAAACAATATATTGCCATTGCCGAACCCATTGACCAGTTGTATGAAAGGTTGAAGGTTGCTGGTTACATCACTCCTATCCCTACTGTGACAATGGAGAATTCATCCCAATGGGTCAACCCAAATAAAACGCATATCATTCTGGCATGAAAGGGCAGACCATTAACGAGTGTTGAACACTGAAGGATAAGATCCAGACCTTGATTGATATAAGGTCATTCAGGCCAAAGAAGCTGCACCCAACGTCTGCAACAACCCCCTCCCAGATCATAGGGGTGAAGGTATCAATGTGATAGAGACCGATAAGGAATGGGATCCCGAGGGATCAATTGGAGTTATCAAATAGGGTGACAATATAAGAAACCCGCAGTCACGCTCAATTCTATTATATTACAAATACAGCCGCAAGTGGAGGTTGAGGTAGTTGCATCGGTTCTTTGAATTTGAGGTAGCACCCCTCACCGAAGCTGCGCCTGTTCCATTCAAAGCAGAAGTAGCCATACCTTTCATAGAGGCAGTTTCCAACAACACCGCCTTTCAACACCAATGATGTACCCTTGGATTATGTGGCCGAAACTAGAAGAAAAGGAAAGACCAAAAGAGCAGAATCTGGCGTTGCGCAAGGAATGACCAGAACACGAATAGTCTATACACCAGAGCATTTGGGAGAATCCAGTAAGAAGGCTTCTAACAGACCGCCCGTTATTGAAATAGGCCCGGATCACCTTTGGAGGAAAGTGCAAGCAAGGGAGTATTCAATCACCAATCCTTTGAACAAGACTCCTATTCATATATCTATTCTGTCACTGCTACAGAATTCAGAAGCGCACATGAATGCTCTCTTAAAAGTGTTTAGTGAGCCATATGTACCTAACAACATAACTGGCAGGGAAATGGCCAATATGGTGAGACAGGTGCTGGAAAGTCACAAAATCACCTTCCACGAGGACGAGCTGCCACTCGAGGGTTTGAATCATAACAGGGCACTGCACCTTACCGTGCAATGTGAGGATAATTTCATTGACAGAGTTTTGATAGATGGGGGATCCAGTCTCAATATTTGCCCATTGAAAACACTGAAGAGGTTGGGCAAAGACCTGTATGAAATACGATAAGAGACTATGAATATGAAGGCATTTGACGGGTCTCAAAGAGCTACCATTGGAGAGATCAATCTTTGTCTACAGATGGGGCCTACATGGTTTGATGTCAAGTTCCATGTGCTGGATATATCTGCATCATACAATCTGTTGTTGGGACGACCCTGAATACATATCGTTGGGGCTGTAGCGTCAACTTTTCATCATACAGTGAAGTTCGAGAGGAACCACCAAGAAGTTATTATCCATGGAGATGGGAGCAACCTTATTTACACCCGTCAGACCATCCTGGTGGTTGAAAATAAAAGAAATCTAGGCGGAGAGACTAATTATCATATCGAGAGGGTCAACGCGATCGAGAAAGATAAGTGGTGGAGTAGCAAGATAGAAAGTATACTAGCATGGAGAGGATATGAACTGCCAAGGGTCTTGGCAAAAATCATTAGGGTATCTCAAAGCCAATACAACTAAAGCGCAATGGTACAACTTTTGGACTAGGATATCAATAAACCTGGTAAGAGTTTCAAGACTGGTCACCATCATGGCGTAGTCCTTACTATCCACTTGAGTAGCCTGTACTGCACCTGACTCAGACTTTCTAGCAGACTGACATCATATGGGGATCAGAGGAAGAAGCATTGGCTGCCTTGAGGAACCTGTTCCTGGAAGATGATGACATGGATTGCTGTGTAATTTTTGAGGAGGAGGAAGAGGAAGGCCCTACCATCGGAGTTGTGGAATGAGGATCATTCCTCAAGAATTGGACTGTCAGACCATCCAGGGCCAGACGAGTCCTGGGGTAGCAAGGCTGAACAACATTATTTTATTTTTTTGAATGATGATTTCCCTTTTTGCATTTTGTTTAAAATAATATTTCTAATATCCCAAAATGCTATTTTAATTATTGAAAACCGCATTTGTTTGACACTTTCAATGAATTAATTATTACTATTACCACTTCTCTCTCATATCTTTATCTATACAGCATTACTATTTCCTATCTCGATGAATCGGCAACTGTGACATGGAACGAGGCAACGCAACAAAAGGATAGTGATTCAAAAGAAGAGGATGTCATACCTGATGAAAAAGGTAGAGAATCACAAACAGTGGCACGAGAAACTACCATTCACCTTACTGGTATCCGTACCACAGTCCGCACATCAACATGGGCAACACCCTATTTGCTGGTTTATGGTAGTGAAGTTATTATTCCCGCCGAAGTAGAGATTCCTTCCTTGGGGATCATACAAGAAGCTGAGCTCAGCGACGCAGAATGGATAAAAAGCCGTTATGAGCAACTAGCCCTCATACACAGAAAAATAATGAATGCGGTATGTCACGGATAACTTTATCAGAACAGGATGTCCAGAGCCTTCAACAAAAGAGTCAAGCCGAGACAGTTCACACCGGGGCAGCTGGTGTTAACGAAGATCTTTCCGCATCAGGGTGAAGCCAAAGGGAAATTCTCTCCCAACTGGCAAGGTCCTTACATGATTCACAGAGTATTGACAGGGGGAGCCCTCATACTCGCAGAAATGGATGGAGAAGTTTGGTCAAAACCAATCAATCCAGATACAGTCCAGCGATATTAAGTGTAACTATTTATGTTTTCCGCATATGCTGTAATTGAGCTACGCTCGACTTGATTTCCGTTTAAGAGGGGATACGTAGGCATCCCTCTAGGTTCGGTCACAATTCAATAAAATTTTTGTTTTCCCCACCATCAGAAACTGGGGCAGAATTTTGCGGAGGACCCTTAAAATTCCAAAGCAAGTTCAGCCGATCACAACATATACAACTGTCAGAAATGTTTGTCCGTCTAACTGGGGCAGAATTTTAACAAGGACCCTCAAAATTCTACGATAGGAGAAGTCGCAATGTCTCGGATCGTGTCACAGTCACTGGTTCATCTAACCAATTTTCTAAAAAACATATTTTTTTACTATGACTTTGAAAACTACGCATGCTTGCTTTTGAAATAACTTTGTTTATTAAACGCTACTCCCAATGATTTGAACAGGATCTTCAGACCGAGAAAATCAAGTCAAGAAAGCCGACAGAGGCACGAACTGACCTCCCCCTTTCAGAACTCATGATTTTTATTTGAATGCATGAACAAGGAATATGCATGCCTCAAAATTATAACTTTCATAACAACAACGATACTGAATCCACTTCCAGCTAAGAAATACTCTGTTATCACCTACTATTTGTTCTCTTTGCATGGGATTGAGTTCTTTCTAAATCTTGCATGAGGCTAAGCCCTGCCTCCATATTTGCATAAGGATAAGCACTGCCTTTTATTTGCATGAGACTAAGGTTTGTCTCAATCTTTCATGAGGCTAAGCATTGCCTTCTCTTTGCATGGGACTAAGACCTGTCCCAAATCTTGTATGAGACTAAGCCTTGTCTCAATATTGCATGAGGCTAAGTCCTGCCTCCATATTTGCATAAGGCTAAGCTCTGCCTTCAATTTGCATGGGACTAATCCATGTCTCGAATTTTTGCATGAGGCTAAGCCCTGCCTCTATACTTGCATAAGGCTAAGCATTTCCTTCTACTTGCTGGGACTAAGCCCTGTCCCAAATCTTGCATGAGGCTAAGCCCTGCCTCTCTATCTGCATAAGGCTAAGCATTGCCTTCTACTTGCTGGGACTAAGACCTGTCCCAAATCCTGCATGAGGCTAAGCCTTGCCTCTCTATCTGCATAAGGCTAAGCATTGGTTTCAATTTGCATGGGACTAAGCTCTGTCCCAAATTTCTGCATGAGGCTAAGCTCTGCCTTCAATTTGCATGGGACTAAGCTCTTTCCCAAATCCTGCATGGGACTAAGCCATGTCCCAAGTCTTGCATGAGACGAAGCCATGTCTCAATCTTTGCACGGGACTAAGCCCTGTCCCGAACCTTGCACGAGACTAAGCACTGTCTCTCCTGCACTATCTATCTTCCCTTCTTTCGGGCTATGATCTGCCCTCGACTTCATACAAGACTAAGCCCTACCTTGCTGCTCCTAGCATCATACCTTTGCATTTCATGGGATGAAATATCGCCAACTTGTCTGAAGGCGTGATAGTCTGAAGGCATCATCCTCACAGCCGAAAGACATCATGGCATGGCCTGAGGATCTCTCAAACTAGCATATAATTATTCAGAGGCATCATGGTTTGGAGGCACCATTTCCATGTCCCGAGAACATCATTTCATGGACTGCGAATCCCTCACTGAACAATTCATGGCCCAGGACATCATGGTCTAAGGACGTCATCCTCAACTGTCCAAAGATGATTTTCATGGTCCGAAGGGAATTTGCATCATGTTTAAATTTACGCACACATATATGCTTGTAGTACATCTTTATTTGTAGGTGATGCGATGAGCAACCACCATCCCAACAGGAGCAATCTCGCTCCAGTTCCTTCACACTATCTCCAACTTGACCACTCACCGCAACCTTTTCACGTATCCCAAAATCTTGTGCCCGTCCTTGTGGTAACTTCATCGGTATAATCCAGAACTACACACGGCTTGATTCCTGTAAAACCTGGGATATATAGGCAGCTCAGAAACCAAAATGCTGCCTAAGTCTCTCAAATCATCCTACTCTGTCAAAATTGACCATCATGTCTTTACCCGACAACTCTTTCATCCTTCCCGGGTAAAAAGGGGCAGTTGTTGATACCCAATTTTTCCCTATAATATTTTCAAAACGCATATATGCCTTCAAACCAATACATTAGCATCGATTAATTTTCTTTCATAATTTTTGCATTTTTAAGGATTTTTAATTAATTTATCCCAGTATTTTATTACATAAATAATTATTAATTGCATTACAAATGATTTTATAATAATTTATGGCTTACTTTTACCATTTATATTTATACTAAGCTTTAATTATTTTATAATAGCCATGTTTGCATTTTTGGGGTATAATTGCAATACCTTTGCAATAATAGCCCATATATGCATTATTACATTATTTTGCCAGAAAATTGTTTTTTTATATTTTTAAGATATTGAATAATTGTTTTAAAACATTTTTTATGCATGAAATTCATTTTTTACAATTTGTTAATTTTTTTTACAAATCATTTTATTAATTAATTGGGTATTTAAAAAATAGCCCTTTTAATCCCTTTTAATTTTCGGACCTAACCTCATTATACCAGCCCAAACCCCTCAAAACTTAGCCAAATTCACCCCAGGCTTAATCATATACCTACCCGACCCAAAGACCCCGCCTAATCGTGGTCGTTGATCTCTAAGATCAACGGTCCACGTTATTTCTTACCATTTTTAATCCTAACCCAAACCCTAACCACTTAATTCATTTTCCTTCCACCGTCATCGTTTCCCCCTAAACCCTCCCCTTTTCTCTCAGTAACTCTCTAAACCCTAATTGTTGTCCCCGACAAAACTCCCGTCTATGAAGTTTCTTTGTATTTTTCGGCCCTTACGGCCTTCTACACTTTCTGGCTGTTTGATTACATGGATTCCTAAGAGAATCTCAAAGAGGTTCTAAAACTTGTTTACAGGCCTGTCTATGGACATTCTCGTTTGTGAGTACCGATTTACTCATATTTTTAGTTCGAATCTATGGCTTTTGACTGAGTTCCTTTCATCACTGTTGTTTTTGAAAATCCCTAGTTCAATGACTACTTGGGTCTGTTTAGATCCTCATAGATCTAAGATGTTCTGAGTTTTATTTGGTATTTTTTCCAAAAAATCTTTTGATTTGTTAATGTTATTCTGATTCATTACTTTTCTGAAATTAGGGTTCCGTCCTAAGTTTCTTCAAAAAGGTTTTTCTAACTTGCAAGTGTCGAATCTGATTATTTCTTTACTAGTTTGATTAATCTTCGTGCATATGCTTAAACCCTAGATGTTTCTGTTTGTGACACTGATTTTTTCAATTTTTTCCCGTTATTGTGTTTACTTCTGTTAACCTAATTATATTGTCTGATTCTATTTAGGTTTCAAAATAACTTTTTCCTATAAGAATTAGTATTTTCCAAGATTTTTACCTATTTCCTTATTTGTGACCTGGATTAGTTATACTTGCGTTAATTAAACTATCAGTATGGTTTTGGGATTTGATTGACTCCTATATGGTATAAGATTGATTTCTTGCGTTATTTGAGACCTAGTTTTGTACTGTTAATTTACTCTCCCCAGTTTAAGGGGTCTCTTCCGTATTTCTCTATAAGAATTGATTCCCTAATTGGATGATTGATTTTATTTGATTACCCTTGTTTTACGAACTGTGATTTCCTCTTTACCTTATTTGTTTTACCTCACTAGGTGCTATATATACACTCTTATTCTGATTCTTCAAACACGAACAATAGTTCACAAACACACTCACACACTTTCCTCTCATCTCTCTGCTACTTGTGTTCATTGCACTGTCTCGTCGTATGAAAGCCAAGGCTAGACCACTGAATCCTGCATACTTTCACCTTTTAGTTTTGCTTCCTTTAACTGGTATGTTCCTATTCCTAATGTCGTTTATTATATTATGAAGCTTGAACCTATGTGCTCTCTCATCTGTAGCTTTACTTCTCTTGAATCCATTCCTCTTCTGTATTTTACTTAGCATGTCTACTACTGTGTTTAACTCTGTCTCTTTCCTATTTATCACCTTAGTCAGCATGTTTACTTCTGTTTAAGTTTCAATCTTTCCTATTTATTGCTACAAACCAACATGTTTACGTACGTGTTTAAGTTTCAATCTTTCCTGTTTATTGCTTTAAGCCAGCATGTTTACTTTTCTATCTAAGACTATTATCTTTCTTGGCCACTAATCTCAATTGGTATGACCAATTCTGTGTAGTTAAATCCCTTTCCTCTCTATGAATTGATTAGCATGACTACTCCTGCATTACACCTCTATGTTTTTCTGTCTATTGCTTCTAGTTAGTATAATTACTTCTAGCATTAGGTATGGCTGTTAGACTTAGGTGTTTCCTGTTTAAGACCCTAATCAGTATGTCCTGGTGAATGTTATGAATGTCAATCTACCCCTACGTGCTCTATGTCCCTGTTAACTAGCATGCTTTCTTTCCACCTTGTTTCTATGTTCTCCTGATTCAGGATTCCTGTGTTCCCAACCCCCTGCTCCCCTCTCTATGTAATTGTTTGTCCTCAGCATGCTATATGCTCACCAAGGGTTAACTAATAAACTAAGTTGAATCTGGGTAGTGTGAGTCTTTGCTTTGAGACTTTGAGACTATGTTTCTACTTGTTGTTGTTTACTGAACCTTCGTTTTCTTTAGAATGTTTCTAAACTTGTTTACACTTCTAAATTGTTTTTCACTTCTAAAACTATTTTCAATTCTGAACTGTTTTCACTTCTGAATAGTTTTACTTCTGGACTGTTTTCCTAAAACTGTTTCTACTCTTTCAAGCACTATCTTCCACTCCTACTCTTAGAATATTTAGGATCATGTCCCTCTAGTGTGAGCACTGCCTAGGAGTCCATGAGACTCCTCGAACTCTGACACACTGGGGCTGGCTCTTTCACACTGCACAAATATTGTTTCTCTTAAAGGAGACTTGGTGTGAGCATTGGCCAGGGTCCCTGGGGCCCTTGGGAACTTTGACGCACCAGGATACTCTCTTGGACAATATGAGATCTTGGTACCGTGGATTTGGTTGAAGGCATGGTCCTCCAGGTTTACTTTGGGGCCTATCCAGGCTCCCTATAGTATAGCAGTTTCACTTATGTAATTCATTTATTCTTGGACTGTAATAATCATTCTTGTAAAACAGATATTGGGGATATTAGTAAAATGGGAGGGACATCTTTATATATTTTGTGGGGAAACCAAGTAGAAATCATGCTCTTAGGATTATTATGATTATTTGCATTAGAAATCATGCTCATAGGATTATTATGATTATTTTCATTAGAAATCATGATCTCAGGATTATGATGATTATTTACTTGCATTAGAAACCATGCTTTTAAGATTGTCTTGTGCACTAGAAAACATGTTATAGGTTCATCATATGGTTTTCTCTAAAACTTCTGCTTTTCTAAAAATTCTGCATACATCATGCCTGCTTAGAAATCCTGTCACTAGGGTGCTGTCGCGCCCCCTTTTTTCCTCGTGGAATCGGGTTTCGACATTCATTTGGGACAACTCCCTTCCTTTTGGGAAAGGAATATGGAAATTGAAGAGTTTCCACCTAACGGATTTATGGTGCGTTAGGGAACCTAATGCAACTAATTCATGAAACCAGTCTACATTACCTGAGATTGGATAAGGGCTTGAAATTACCTTGAGGGGAAGGTGTTAGGCACCCCTCGAGGTCCACAATGGTGGGTCCCGGCCAAACTTACTTAGTAAATTAGTCATTTATCAGATAAGCAGTCTAAGCACACATATGTAAATAAGATTAAAAGGAATTTAAAATGTAAGCAGTCTGAGCACACATATGTAAATAAGATAAAAGGAGTTTAAAAGGTAAGCAGTCTGAGCACACATATGTAAATAAGATAAAAGGAGTTTAAAAGGTAAGCAGTCTGAGCACACATATGTAAATAATATAGGGGATTCCTAAGTTATCAACCTATAGGATCACATCTATACAATACCCGGTAATCCTTCCTCAACTAGAGGGGCTATGTGTGGTATTAGCGCACAGGTCATCATATCCTTTTACTACCCAATTACCCTCCCCTTAGCGGTTATATAAGCGATTTTAAATTAGACGGACTCTAAGCATGTATTACTCGTCCCTTCCTTGTGGTCCGGAGGTTTTTAGGACCTCTAATTTTAGGAAGTTCTAGACTCTCCTAAGGTGATTAAAAAGGAAAATCTAAGCGACAGCAAAGAACATATAGGACTGTCAAGTATGAAAACAATTAAGGGGCCTGATGTTTACCTCCACATATAAGCAGATAATTAGAATGTCTCAAACACAGATTTAAGAGAATTTCAGAAGGTCCTAGAACAGGATATCTTGGTGAGCATAACAAGAAGAGAATATGATGCATTGTTTTAAAACGAAGTGACATAAACCTAATCAGTTTGCCTACTGATTTAAGAACTTGTCGAACCTGGGCAGTTTCACAAATAAACAGAGCACAATTTTACAGTTTTATAAGACCTTAATTACCTAAGGCTTGCCTAGGCGTGAATCTGTAATACCTTATAAACATGCAATCAGAATTATGGGAATCAGTTAAAACAGTTTGAGCTGTATTAAGTCCTATAGGCATGCTGGTCTAGGTGTTGAATGTTACAAAAGTTTATTTCATGCATATTTATACTAGCACATGGTGTCTATGTGTTGTGTTATTTTTAAACATCTTTGTAGACAAGACAATTATTTATTTAGGCGACATAGGCATGATTTAAAGCAAATGCAAATACGGTCCTAAAGCAGGATTTCTAATGCACATAGAGAATGGTTATTTTATTAGGTAGAATTACAGCAGTAGCTTAACAATATGATTTTTAGGTGATTATGACTTATGCAGCAGCAGAATTTCGTTATAATGAAGTAATGAGCGTATAACTTATTTTTCGAATATGCAAACCAGTAAAAATAATTATCCTAAGGCTGGATTTCTGATATGAATAACACAACATAAACCTAAAGCAGGATTTATACCTGGTTTCCCCATAACAATCATATAAGAATCCCTACCCTTTTTACTACTTCCCTTAATATATGTTTACAAAAGGGTTATTACAGAAAAGTGAATGAATTACATAAGTAAATATAAATTATACTATAGGGAGCCTGAATTAGTCCCAAAGTAAACCTGGGAACGCCAGGCCTTCAAAACAATCTCAGATGCCCAGAGTCTCATAGCCCACAGTGTGTCCTGGTGTGTCAAAGTTCCCTAAGGACCTCAGGGATCCCGGCAATGCTCACACCAAGACCCTTTATTAAATAGAGAATTAGTTATGTGTAGTGTGGAAGGGCCAGCCCCAGTGTGCCAGAGTTCGGAGGAATCTCATGGATTCCTTGGCAGTACACACACTGGAGGGGCAGAACTTAATAATCTAAGAGTAGAAGAGAGAGTGCTTGACATAGTTTGAAAGAGCTTAGTAAAACAGTGTAGAGATAAAACTTTTAGTGATGAAAAGGTTTTCAAGAATAGAAACAGTTTTAAGAAAATACTAACGGTGGAAAACAGTTTTGAAATCAATTCTGAGGAGAACAAAGATTCAACAAGCAACCACACAATCATAGAATGCCCAGATTCACAACTATTTAACAAACATCTTTACAAACGGGGGTCAGGGGGTGGGAACATAGAGATCTCACATTAGAAACACATGAACAGGGTACAAGGGGGAAGCATATGGGACAACAAATGCACAGAAAAACTAGGAGTTTACTGATTCAGAAACTTAACAAGTCAGTTATGGTAATAGGCAATTAAGACATAGATACGGAGGATGGAAATAGTCATGTTCAAGACAGTGGTGCATTAGTCATACTAATTAGGATCAATCAAATACATTAGGAGTCATGAGCATACTAGTTAAGGGGAGTAAACAAGGACTAGATAAACATGCTGGCCAAGTATCAAACAAAACAAGTAAAACCTAGACATGCTGATTACATACTTGAACAAGAGAGGACAAAATTTAAACATGCCGAATAAAGCAGTAAACAGGAAGATAAATGAATACATAAGACATTATGTTAGTGCAGAAGGAGACATGGATTAACATACATGGAGCACATAGATTGAGTTTCAGAATTGAACTAAGGACATACCGGTTAAGGAAGCAAAGTGTAGAATGTAAAACAAGTAGAGTTCCACTGTCTAGCCTTGGCTTTCAACCGGCTAGACCAACAGTTAGCACAAGTAGCAGAGAAGGAAGAGAGGGTTTTAGTGTGTGTGTGTGTGTATTCTAAAGTAAATTGTTCCTGTGTTGAGAGGTAAGACAAGAATGTATATATAGCAATTTAGGAGTATAACAAAATAAGGTAAAAGGAATCATAAATCAGTCAATTAGGGCAATCATAGGGTCACGGAATCCAATCACATAAAGGGGTTTAATTAAGGCAAGAATCCAAATCATACCAAATAAAGGAATCAGTAAGAATTCAAAATTATGCGGGCAATCAAATAACGCATAGATGACCAATTAAGGTAATAAACAAGGAAACAAATAAATCTATGCATACAAATCTTTAACAGAGTAACGCAATCAGCAAAACTTTCAAAAGAACACTGATTTCCGGCAAGAAATACTCAACTTTCATAAATAGAGATTAGAATAATTAAGACCTCACAAAAAATATAGAAATTAGCCTGAAAACAGGTTTGAACCCTAACAGAGATTAATTAGGGCAAAACCCACAAAATACTGGATTTGACAAGAAAATGTTTAAGTCCAGGAGACAGAGTAAATCAATATGATTGGTAACACAAAAAGACCCAAATCGAAGCAAAGATTGGAAAAATCAGTATATCATATAGAATCAACTAGGGTTTGAATACTCTTGCAAAAATCAGTCAAGAAGATGAAAAGATAATTGATTAAACACTTAGAAATTAGAAGGACCTTTGAAAAATATTTTGGGATGAACCCTAATTTAGGAAAAAGTCGGAATAATCAATTAAACAAAATATTTTTGAGGGAGAATGCTTAATAATACCCAAATCATAGATCTGAGAAGAATCGATAGCAATGAACTAGGGTTTTCAGAAAAATATTAGAGATGAGAGAATAGTTCAAGAACCCATAGATTCGTAACAAAAAAAAACGAGAAATTCTTACTCACAAACGAAAAATGGCCTGAGACAAGAAAGTTTCAACCAGAACCCATTGGGTTCCTTGAGATCTTCTCAAGGATCCAAGAAATCAAAAATCCAGGGTGTGTAGAGGGTCGGGGCTGGTCGGAGAAGACATGGGAGCATCATAAGGTGGAGGTTTATGACGATGAAGGCGTTTAGAATTAGGGTTAGGTTGAGAGAGTTTGAGAGACGAGGGAGATGATGACGGCCGGTGAGAGGGAGAGAATGAGAGGGTTTGGGGGGGAGGGGGAGGGTAAGTTAGGTTTAATTATGGAAGGGGGTTTGTGGATCATTGATCAAAATGATCAACGACCATGATTAAATGGGAAATTGGGTCGGGCATGTGTGTATTTGGGCCAAAGGGGTTTGGGCTAATTCTAAAAGGGGTTTTGGGCTGGTTTGAAAGGGGTTAGGTCTGAAAATAAAGGGGCTATTTATTAAATACCCAAGTAATTGAATAAAAAATTAATTTATAAAATAATTTCCATGCATATAAATATTTTAAAATAAGTATTCAATATTCCAAAAATACAATGAGCCATTTTCTGGTAAAAATAACACAATAATGTATGCACGAGCTATAATTGTAAAGTTATTGCAATTGTAACCAAAAGATGTAAATCTGGCCATTTGTGAAATAATTTGAACTTTATATGACTATAAATAGCAAAATTAAATCATGAAATGTTATAAAGTCATTTGTGATGCAATTTGTAATTGCTTATATAAAAAAAAATATTGGGATAAATTAATTTAAAAAATTTAGAAATTATGAAAAAATATCAATTGATGCTAATGCATAGTTTTGCATTTAAAAAATATTATAGGGAAAAATTGGGTATCAACAGGAGCTATTAACTCTGTCTAAAAAATCATGATCATTCTCTTATTTGCATTAGAAACCATGCTTTAGGACTTCTATTGCACTCGCATAAATACCATGCTTATATCACATAAAATCAGTAGCAACCATGTCTATAAGAGTAAGTTTAAAAGCAGTCCCAACACCTAGATAACATGTTTACTGAGATAAATGTATAAAATAAGTTCTGTAATGTTCAGCACCTAGATAACATGCCTATAGGACATAATAAACTCAAATTGCCTGTTTAAAATCTCTTGTTAGTATTAAGACTCTGATTAACAATTAGATATCATGTTTATAGGACATATCGGATCCACGCCTAGGCAAGCCTATAGGATAATTGAAATCTTTCAAATTGTAAAACTATGCTTTGCTTAGCTACTTGTGAACTACCCAGATTCAGCGACCCCTAAAATCAGTAGGCAAACTGATTAGGTCTCCATTGCTTTGCTTTAACAAGATGCTGCATATATTCTGTTTGTCATGCTCACCTAAATATCCTACTTTAGGGCTCTTAATGTATCTGAAATACTGTTGTTTGAGACGTGCAATTGACTGCTTATTTGTGGAGGTAAATGTGATCCCCCTTAATTGTCCTTTACCTGACAGTTCTACTTGTTTTTAATTATCGCTTAAATTTTCTCCTTTTAAGCACTTTAGGAGAGTATAGAACTGCCTTAATTAGAAGTCCTAAACATCTCCAGGGACATAAGAAAGGGACGGGTAATGCACGCATAGAGTACGTTTAATTAGAATCGCTTATATAACCACCAAGGGGATTGTAATTGGGTAGTAAAGGATATGATGACGTGTGCGCTAATGCCACGTGTAATCCCTCTAATTGAGGAAGGTTTACCGGGTATTGCACAGAAGTGATCCTATAGGCTAATAAACCTAGGACCCATTTATTCCCATTTTTTTGTAATCCATATGTGTTCTTAAACTGCTTTACTTGCATAATGACTAATTCACCAAAAATGAGTTTGGGTGGGACCCACCGTTGTGGACCTCGAGGGGTACCTAACACCTTTCCCTCAAGGTAATTTCAAGCCCTTACCCAATCTCTGCTAATGTACACCGATTTCATGAGTTACTTGCATTAGGTGCCATAACGCACCTTAAATCTGTTAGGTGGCGACTCTTCAATTTCCATACCCCTTTCCCAAAAAGGAAATGAGTTGTCCCAAAGCATGTCGAAACCCGGACTCCGGGAAAGGAGAAAAAGGGGCACGACAACTACCGTCCTCTCGCGTTCGCGTAGACCAACTTGACTGCCTCTCAGCTTAACTCAATGTGAATGCGTCCCACTCCCCGCAAACGCGATGCTCTACCAACTCTGACCTTGACGAACGCGACCAATGCTTCGCGAATGCGTAGAACAAAAGACTGGGGTCCCCAGCTACCTCACTCATCTTTGTGAACGTGGCCCTACTCCCGCATTCGCAATGCACACACAAATCACACCTTCGCGTTCGCGTTCGTGTTCGCGTTCGCATTCGCATTTGCTTGCGCGTTCACTTTCACTTCTTCGCGAAAGTGAATAACAAATCCTCCTCAGCTCATAAACACTCTTCGCGAATGCGAGGCTCCTTCCGCGAACGCGTAAGAGGAAACCAGAAGCACACATCAGCAGATAACAGTTATCTCACAAAGGCCAAAATGATCCATTAATCACCCGAAACTCACCCGGAGGCCCTCGGGACCTCAACCAAACATACCAACAAGTCATATAGCTCCATGCAAACTTATTCGAACCTTTGAATTACTTAAACAACATCAAAACACCAATTTACACCTGGATCCAAGCCTAAGGAACTTCTAAACTTCTGAATTCCACAAACGATGCCGAAACCTACCAAACCACGTCCGATTGACCTTAAATTTTACAAACAAGTCAAAAATGACACCAAGAACCTACTCCAACTTCCGGAAATCCAATCCGACCCCGATATTAAAATTTCCACTGCCGGCCAAAATCGCCAAAATTTCAACTTTCGCCAATTCAAACCAAATTCTACTACGGACCTCCAAATCACATTCTGGACGCTAAAATTATCTAACGGAGCTAATAGAACCATCAAAATTTAAATCCGAGGTCGTTTACACACAAGTCGACATCAGGTCGACTTTTTCGACTTAAGAGTCCAATTAAGAGATTGAGTGTCTTAATTCACTCCGAAACAACTCTGGACTCAAACCAATCAACCTGATAAGACATAATACAGCTGTAAATCACAAGAGAAGCAGAAATGTGAAAAACATGGCTATAACTCTTGTAACGAACGGCCGGGTTGTTACAAATTCCCTGGGCTTTTACTCAAACTTCAAAGCTCCAAATAGCTCTAATTCGTTCCATAACATCTACATAGCTCGAAATCACTCCTATAAGGCATAAAACATGCAATTAGTGTAAAATACAAGCGAGTAAAGCTCATACTCAATTAAAGTGCAGTAAATTAGAGTGTAATGAGCGACAAAAAAACGAGATTATTGCCTACCATTATAAGGACAGATTGACTTTCGCAGGCATTTTTCATGTGTGCTGTATTATTTTCTTACCCAAACAGCTATGGAGAAGGAAACAAAATTAAACACAATTGTCATTTTGTTGGAAGCATTGGGAGAATGTGCAAGCAAAGGGTGGTAGAACATCTTGATTACTTTCCCCCAGTTGAGTTGTATGATGCTTGAAAGAAAATAGTATAAGTATGCTTAGAGATGGTTCGAGGAAACTGTTGAAGCTAAACATGCTTAGTCCTTAGCAGGCATTGCCACAACCCAAAACTAGCATAACCTTCTACACAAGGAATATTACTCAAGTTTGTATGTGGAGATGCAAATGGATCGTACATAAAATTTATTAATGCTACTTATGTTGGGCCCGTGCAATACTACTAGTATATATATATATATATATATATATTAGCTCTTTATTTTTCTTTTCAAAGTTTCCGTCAACGTCTTTGCAGTCATTTTCTCTCTAGCGGAATTACATCGGTATAATTTTTCTTAGAAGACAACATTTTGATTAGTTGATACATCAAAATCAATGTAAGTTTTCTGCAAATTATTATACCTAGATTCTAAAATCTAAAGTCACATGTTTCAATAGCTTAACGACCTTAGTTTCACTCTGATGTGGACTCTGAAATCTACCTTAATGTTTAATCTATATAAGAACAACCGCTTTCATAACTAATTAGTTATAAGAATTCTTCCTCTCATATCAAACGCAATGGATTTCTCTCTTGTCATTACCCTATGCTATAACGTTTAGTTTTCTCTACTTCATTTACATGCATTTACTCTTTAGGAATCAGTAGCAAAAGCAATATTAGCAGCAGAATACCCCTTAAAGTTGTTGTTTCGTGGCCTCTCATCGTCCATCCACACCTTTTCAGTGGATCTCAGCTGCCTCACAAAATTTTGGGCCTCATGGCAGACAGATATGGGCCAATCATCACAGTAAAATTTGGGGCGGTTAATTTTTAGTGGTGATTATTTAATCAATAACGACTAGGCCTTGAAAGCCAAAAATGCAGAAATATTAGGAACATTTGCATTTATACCTGCTTTTTGTGTCACGTTTTAACTTGTGCCCGCTTTGCAAAAAAATTACAAGTGCACCCGTTTTTTCGCCTAACTTTAGCATATGGGGCTGAAGTAGCAAATGCAATCACGCAAACTTCAGCATTCTAGTAGACGGGCCTGAAGTAGTAAGTATGCAGAACCAAGTGTGCTGAAATTTTTGTTTGTAATTGATGAACTTAAGCATAGTAGCTGAAATTTTATTCTCTATTTGGTGAAGTTGTTTGACTTGTCCACGTCTTGACGCAAAATTTTTGTTTGTAATTGCTAAAGTTTTTGTTTTTGTAACTGGCAAACTTCAGCTCTAGAGCTTAAGTTTTTGTTTTGTAACTGGCGAACTTCAACTCTAGAGCTGAAGTTTTTGTTACATCCCGCGTTTCGTATGTTAAAATTTCGTCTTCAGTTAATTGACATAGACTCGGGGATGAGATCATCTTGACGTTAACGTCTTTGCGCTATTTATAACAAGCGGTAAATAAGCGTCATGAAAGATAAAGGGTACACGAATTAAAGAAAACGAGTTTCGTTGAAAGTGGTCAATTTGGGATAAAATAGGGGTCGAGCGATAATATCCGATAATTATGGACTAGTACCATACAAGGTATCATATGACCACGGCATATAATATATAAAGTATATTAAAAATAAATAGAATTTTAAGTAAATTGAGATAATTTTTATATTATGCGGGTAATTAATTAATTATCGGCTAACGAAAATTACCAAATTAATTAATAATTTGGATAATGATTAAAATCTCACCCCCACCCCCACGTGGCAGCCCCTCCCTTTCAATGTAATGACTCTTAAGTCAATTTTCATTAGGTGTCAACCTTGATAATACACATATAAATTCTACTCAGCATCATCTTATGTAAGAATTTAACACTTCTAATATTCTATTTCTAACACCTGACATGTCCCTTTGAAATTAAAGAGGGAAAACCAATTTAAGTTTGCTTATTATGAAAGTATAAAGTATATAATCAACGATTTGGTTGCCTGGACAATTGTTGGAAAAGTTATGATTATTGGAATCTTAGTGGAAAAGGTTTAGTCGTCAGGATCTTGTCGAAAAATTTATGCTAGAACTATGGGTGCCATTAGGACAGTCATCAGAAAGAGACATGGTATGATCATAAAAAAGAGAGGCAAAATGATCTGAAATGGTCACCACAACAGAAATACAGTACCATTAGAACAGTTGCCGGCAAAAGGCACGGTGCTGCCGAAGCAATAATCAGAGAGGGCACGTACCGCANGGATAAAGGGTACACGAATTAAAGAAAACGAGTTTCGTTGAAAGTGGTCAATTTGGGATAAAATATGGGTCGAGCGATAATATCCGATAATTATGAACTAGTATCATACAAGGTACCATATGACCACGGCATATGATATATAAAGTATATTAAAAATAAGTAGAATTTTAAGTAAATTGAGATAATTTTTATATTATGCGGGTAATTGGCTAATTACCGGGTAACGGAACATTACCTAATTAATTAATAATTTGGATAATGATTAAAATCTCACCCCCACCCACGTGCAGCCCCTCCCTTTCAATGTAATGACTCTTAAGTCGATTTTCATTAGGCGTCACCCTTGATAATACACATATAAATTCAACTAATGCTGGACAACATCTTATGTAAGAATTTAACACTTCTAATATTCTATTTCTAACACCTGACATGTCCCTTTGAAATTAAAGTGGGAAAACCAATTTAAGTTTGCTTATTATGAAAGTATAAAGTATATAATCAACGATTTGGTTGCCTGGACAATTGTTGGAAAAGTTATGATTATTGGAATCTTAGTGGAAAAGGTTTAGTCGTCAGGATCTTGTCGAAAAATTTATGCTAGAACTATGGTATGGAAGATGCGGGTGCCATTGGGACAGTCATCAAAAGAGACATGGTACTGCTAAATGATCAAAAAAAAGGGAGGCACAATGATCTGAAATGGTCACCACAACAGAAATACAGTACCATTAAAACAGTTGCCGGCAAAAGGCACTGTGCTGCCGAACCAATAATCAGAGAGGGCACGTACTGTAGGTATGTTAAGGCTATTCCTTCTTTTTTTTGGTATGGTTCAAATTATACTGAAGAAACGAACAAATATACCATTTCTATAAATTACTCTATTCATAGAAATAGTAAGGGTGTCTATATTCTTGATTCCCCATGAGAATTATTATTATCCTCTGTTCATTGGTCTCGAAAATACGTATATTGGTAAAATTTATTTTATGATATTAATCAGAGGCATAATAGCCTTATGACGTACCAAGAGATTTTATTGACATATTTTATGTGCATTTCATGCATTTACATATGCACATTGACCCATGACCAGATGGCGTTATATACGCGTATATATGTAAATATATGTATATGGGATATGGGAAAAGGTTACGGCGTTATATACGCACCACCACCTGATTAGCTGGTATATGATGATGATGTTGCCCACAGTGGCTGAAATATGGTTCAAACGGCGTTATATATGCGTATATATGTATGTATATTCAAACGGCGTTATATACGCGTATATATGTATATATGTATATGCATATGGGATATGGGAAAGGATATGGCGTTATATACGCATCACCACCTGATCAGCTGGTATACGATGATGATTTTGCCCATAGTGGCCGATATGATATATGGGATGCCCTCAGAGGCTGATGATGTTATGAAACATGTACCTACGCACGATATGACATTCATATGCATATGCATGACGCTAAAAGTAATTTATGATTTATAAAGTTATTCAGGCTTACAGGTTGAGTCATGTGCTCTATATTTCTTCCATGTCCCTTATGTACTTATTTATGTGCCTTACATACTCGGTACATTATTTGTATTGACGTCCCTTTTGCCTGGGGACGCTGCGTTTCATGCCCGCAGGTCCCGATAGACAGGTCGAGAGCCCTCCAAGTAGGCTATCAGCTCAGCGGAAGATGTTGGTGCGTTCCATTTGCTTCGGAGTCGCTTTTTTGGTTAGTATGATTTAGACGGGTATTGTTTGGTATGGCGGAACTCTATCCCGGCCTTTATGACATTTATGTACTCTTAGAGGCTTGTAGACATATGTCGTATACGTGAAAGATTGTACGGCCTTGTCGGCCTATGTTTTGAGTTTATAAATGATTATGATGGCCTATTAGGCCCGTATGTCACGTGTATATGATGATGCAATAAGAATGATACGTTACGTTGGTACTCGGTCGAGTAAGGTGCCGGGTGCCCGTCGCGGCTCATCGGTTTGGGTCGTGACAATTTTTGTTTTTGTAACTGGCGAACTTCAGCTCTAGAGCTGAAGTTTTTGTTTAACTTGTGCACGTCTTAACGCAAAGCTTTTGTTTGTAATTGCTGAAGTTTTTATTTTTGTAACTAGCAAATTCCAGCTCTAAGCGCTAGAGCTGAAGTTTTTATTTTTGTAACTGGCGAACTTCAGCTCTAGAGCTGAAGTTTTTGTTTTGTAATTGGCGAACTTCAGCTCTGATAAACATATTTATGGCAATCATCCCATGAACTGAAGTTCCATAGCAACACCAATAGAAGAAGAAGAAGAAGAAGAAGAAGAAAATGAAGGAGGAGGAGAAAGGGGGTTGAAGTTATTTAAAAAGTGGGTACAAGTTAAAAGTTTTTAAAAAATGGGTATAGGTTAAATGGGGGCGACCAAATAAGGCGCCCCGTGTAATTTTTACGAAATATTATACATTTTTTTGGTGGTTTTAACTTTTGACACCCGTTTGCCTCATGGGCAGAACTTTAAGATCCAAATTTAAAAATGTTTCCCTATGGATAAACGAGAGACAACACTTGTTAAACTTGAAGTTCCATCCATAGGGCAAACGGAAAAAAAATTCAAGATCATCAACTTCGAGGGATATTTGTGTATTTCACCCTTGGCGATCTGGCCAAAGGTGCTAGTTGATATTGCAGTTTTTCTAGAAATTTGTAAAATCTTTATTCTTTTTCCTTAAAACTAAGATAATCCAAACCTTGTCCGTTGAAAACCTGAAAGCAATCTTCTACTTAATGTTAAAGCTTCTTTTCGTGGATTGTAATTGTGAATAAGGTTGGAGCTAATGCATTTTATTGAGTATAATGGAAGAAAATAAGAAGTATAGACAACTGTAATATTAACTCATCTTACATGTTCAATAAGTTAGTTAAAATTCAGTTACAAAGCTTGTTACACGATTACAGCTAGTAACAATACTCTTAGAGTTGCTATGAATCTTTTGATTCTATATATACATGTAGATATCCTCATAAATCAATCAATGAAGAAAGTTCTCTTTAATCTCACTCGATCATATATATGCTTCTCTCTCTTCCTTCCAGCTCTAAATCTTATTGTGAGCAACATTTATGGTTGAATTTCTACATTGTATCAGAGCAGTATAATCCAATTACTTGCACTAAATCTACAGTTCTTGAAATTCCAATTCTGTCAAAACTTTCTTCAAATCTTGAAGAGTTCTGAGAAATTCATTCGGGCAATCTATATCAAAGCAAGTATTGTTGGTTAATTGCAATTCTGAAAAGCAGTTCAATCTTTGAAACATGACAATCAACAATAAAGAAAATTTGGGAACCACGACTAGAACCACATCATCTGTGACTCAAGTTGGTGCAAATGGAACTCAGTCTACACCAGGAATCATACCAACCATGGACCATAATCATCCCTTGTATCTTCATTCAACTGATGTGAGTGGCATTTCCCTTATCTCTTTACAATTAACTGGGTCAGAAAATTAATCTCTATGGAGCAAATATTTGAGAATAGCGTTACTAGGAAGAAACAAGTTGGGATTTGTTGATGGTACTTAGAAGAAAGAAAAATTTAGGGAAGAAGTCTAGTACCAGTGGGAAAGGTCTAATGCTATAGTTAAATCTTAGATAATGAATATTGTCTCTGGTAATCTGTTGGGAGGAATGTTGTATGCTGATAGTGCTCAAGATATTTGGGAAGATCTAAAAGAAAGGTTCAATAAGGTGGATGGATCAATGTCTTTCAGTCTACATCAAGTAAATGTAATACTAACCCAAGGGATAACTTCTGTAGCAACTTACTTCACAAAGTTGAATGAGTTGTGGGTTGAATTAGAGGCTTTAGTGCCACTACTTGGATGTAAATTTGATAAGTCAAGGGAATTTGTAGCCTATCTCAAACGATAGAAGTTGTACCAGTTTCTAATGGGGCTGAATGATAACTATCTACAAGCTAGGAGTCAATTTCTTCTTATGGCACCACTACCTTAAGTGAATCAAGTGTATGTTGTGATAGTCAATGATGAATCACAAAAGGCTATAGGGACAGTCTCTAACTCAGTTGGCTTATTGGGTACAATGCACAGCCTTGATCCTACTGCTATATATATTCTAAGACGGGATATCAAAATCAGAAGTTCAAAAAAACCAATATGCCGCAGCCTTGATCCTATTGTTGTTGTTTGTATCCTAGATAGTTCTTTTGAGCCTGTAATCCTATTTTCTTTGTCAAACACACTACAAGCATGGCCCCTTTGTTTGAATTGATTATCTATTTGAACCGCTTACCTCGATTGAGCACGTGATATATTTATGAGCTTGTCAAAATCTAAGTGGAGGATGGTTGGGTTTTTGAGTGGAACTATAGAAAATGAGAAAGGTTCATTGTTTAAAAAAATTATGAGAACCACTTGTAGGGAATTGGGGGAAAAAAAGTTGGTTTTGGTATATATTAGAAAGAAAATTATTTCTTACTAGCGGTAAATATTGCTTTGTCTTTGCTTAATGAAATTGGGAGCTTTGTGTTAATATGATGTGAAGGTTGGGGATTGGTTCAACACAAGTGTGAGGTTTTAATTGTTAATGTATATGTATTAAAGTGCTCGGGGAGGAGTAGCCACTATATCCATATGTATCCCACCAGTACCGCAACCTACATTACAACCAAAATAAAATCCTACTTGATTTTTGACTGAGTGAGATAAATTAGTAGAGTATTACACTACGGACAAGCTTATGGTACATTCTTTGTGGCGCATGAATTTTATTTCTGAGAATGAGTTAACTCTTTCTATATTGAGTTCATATCTGTTCTTGAATTTTATTGTGTGTGGGATTACCCTCTATTGTTTGTGTGAGGGCACATGACTTGTGAAGGTAAGATAAAGCCTTTGTCCTTTATGTTAGAGTAAGTGAACAAGTTGTAAAAAGCTTGTGGTGCTTTTGAGTCGTGTCTTGAGGTTAGTATGTTATGATATGGTGCTTAGTCTATTTTAAATATTCTTGCAATGATGTGTTAGGTAGGTCGTTTGATGAAAAGGTCGTCCTTACGTGAAGTGTAGTTTGATTGTTCGAGGACGAGCAATGATCTAAGTGTGGGGTATTGATGGTAGGCTAGAAACCCGTATTTTAGCCGTAGTTTAAACTCTAATTTACTCCATTTTATGTATGTTTGAGGTAGAATGATGGTGATTTGCACTTATTACGTGTTTTATACCTTGCAGGAAATGATTCTGAGTTAAAAGGATAAATTGGAGCTAAATCAAATAATTGGAGCTTCGAAGTTTGAGTAAAATCCAAAGAATTAAATCGGGATGTATCCGGGGCTCTAAGACAGGGGTTACATACAAAAGTGGGAAGAAAGTGCAAGGGCCAGAACAAATGGACTAATGTGACGCACAAAGCCTAGCAGCGTGCAACACATTAGTGCAAATATGCGTCAGAAATTTGGCAAGTTTAGAGACTAGATTTTTTGGTCTGACAAGAAAATGCACTACTGCGACGAGTTAATGCAAAATTCTGCCAGACACACAGAGTTCAAAGAGTGTACCGAATCAGTAGTGTTGATGTTTTATTTGTTTTTAAACCTTATTGAGATGACTTATTCCATTTCTATTGTCATTACTCAAAATCCAACTAGCCGTGTTGTCACCTAGCCCAACCCGTTAGTAAGCCAATTTACAAATATCCGATGCAATTAATATTTAACTTACTCTAATACACTCCTCAAGGACTGGTAGTACAAATAATGAGCTTCTATGATTAGAATTTACAAAGCTGGTGTGAAATAAAAATATGTCATCTATTTAAAATGTACATGCATTGATTAGAACTCTAAATCTACCATGAACGAGAGGCAACAATGACTGAAATGCAAGTACATCTTTCGATCCAGCTCCCGCCATGTTAGCATCAACATCCAAAGGTGCAGAAGTTTAGTATGAGTACAACTGACCCCATGTACTCAATAAGCAACAAACCTAACCTTAGATTGAAAGTAATGACGAGCTAAGACAAGGGTCAGAGTTCTACTCCAATAACTAATAACATCTCATAACAATACAACTTAAAGCAGCACAAGTAATAAATCAACAATAAAATGCTCAACTTGTATAAAAAATTCTGGAAAAATAAACATTTTCTTTTCAATATAACAGAAAAATACAAATTTTCCGAAGGTCACCGAAAATATGGGTAAGTCCGAAACCCGTGATATTTCTCAAAAACTTTAACGACATATAAGAAATCTCATTATGAGATGGCACGAGGAAAAATACTTCTTTATGCCTACATATAAAGTATGCATGTGTAATGCAATGCAACATGATGATGAACTCATGTACTCGCACTCTTAGAGTACTCAATCTCACAATACTATATATGGACAATCAAGCCTAGGGAAGATCCATCCCGAATATATATATACATAATGACGGACATTCAGTCACTCAGTACTGTACAGTGCCAATCCAGCGTAAGGAACTCCATCCCAAATATAAATAAATAAGGCTACTCTATGCCCAGGGAACTCCACCCCAAATATAAATGAATATGGTAACTGCATGCCCATGGAACTCCATCCCAGAAGTGAATATATATGACAACTCCATGCCCAGGGAACTCCATCCCAAATATAATATCCACTGTGCTCACTGTGTGGGGTGCAGACTCCGGAGAGGCTCCTTCATCCCAAGCGCTATAATAAATGAATAAATAAAAATATGTTGTGGCATGCATCCCGATCCCATAATATCCTCACAATCAGGCCCTCGGCCTCACTCAGTCATCAATCTCTCCAGTCTATCGGGCTCATGTCATGAAACTATCCCAAAATGATGATATGCATCAATAAATAACAATAGAGACTGAGATATGATATGCAATAAATGAATATGACTAAGTATGAAATTACAGTTTGAACATATAATTCGACAGCAGAAATGACCTTAGTGGGTCCCAACATGTAACGACCCGGTAGGTTGTTTTGAGAGTTAGCGTCCCGATCCCTTAATAATTGTTTTCCCCATGTCTATTTCTGCTTTTGGGACTTGTTGGAACATTGAGTGGTGAAATTTGGAGAGTTTTTGGACACATAGTCCTTATATATGAGTTTAAGCTTTAGAAATCAGACCGTAGTTGGAACTGTGGGAAGACGGGTCCGGAATGGGATTTCGTCGACTCTGTTAGCTTCGTTGGGTGATTTTGGAGTTAGGAACATGTTCGGAATGTGCTTTCGAGGTCAGCAGATTTAGGCTTGAAATGGTGAAGGTTAGAATTTCGGCGATTTCGGTCGATAGGTGGAATTTTGATATCGGGCTCGGAACGGAATTCCGATAGTGGTTGTAGGTCTGTTTTATCATTTCTGACCTGTTGTAAAATTTGAGGTCATTCGGACTAGTTTTGATGTGTTTCGTCATCGGTTGTAGATTTTGGGAAATTGCATAAGTTCTTAGGAATCCATGTATAATTGGAAAATTTGGTGTTATCTGATGTGTTTTGGAAGCTCGACTAAGTTTGGTTCTGGTGTCTCGCACTTGCGATGGACTTTCCGCAGGTGTGGACACACAGGTGCGGAAGAGGGGCTCGCAGGTGTGGACTTGGTCATGTCAACCAGTCTCGCAGGTGCGGTTGAGATTTCACAAGTGCGGAGCCGCAGATGTGGCCAATTGACCGCAGGTGCGGGACCGTAGGTGCGGTCCAAGGGGCGCAGGTGCAAAAATCGCTGGGCAATTATATCAGATTCGAGGGCTTGAATTTCATAACTTCTAAAAATCATTTGGAGCTCGGGTGTAGGCGATTTGGAGTGAGTTTTGTGGAAAAGCTTCATAGGTAACAATTTCTAACCCTATTCCCTTTGTATATCATTAATCTATGGCCATTTCTTCCATGCAATTAAGGGATTTAGGTGAAAAATCATGCAAATGAGAAGAAGTTTCCCTAATTAGAAAATCCAAAAATTTAATAGGATTTTGTCGTCGGTTTTGATGATTCTTGTTTGAGTGAGTTCGTGAGTGAATGGGTGTTCTATATTTGTAATTTTCACTCGATTCCGAGACGTGGGCCCGAGGGACTTTTTGGGCGATTTTCCTAAATTCGCGTATTAGCCTCGAACTTATTAGCTATTTTGATTCCTTAAAGTGCTATTTACATTATGCAATCCAATTGAATAGATTTGGGCCATTCGGAGTCGGATACTCGTGGCAAGAGCGTGGTTTCGAGTTGAGTAGCGCAGTCGAGGTAAGTGGTTTGCCTAACTTTGTGATGGGGACATCCTCTAGGCTATTTTAATACGGTTTTATGTTGATTGGGCGTCGTGTGCGTGAGGTGAAGAGTACGTACACGGGACATTGTTGCAAAAACTTCATTGTCCCTCCATGAACTAAATCATTTCACTCCTATTTCACTGATTCATGTATCGACTATGTAGTTTAGACTAGGAAATAGCATGCCTACCTGTTTCACTTGAGTTTTTTCTAGTTGTTACTATATGTACCATTTTTAGGTAGTTTTATCCTTATTTTTGCCTATGATATTTCCTGAACTGTTTTAAATAAAAATTATATCCCATAATTGCACTGCATTACATATTTAAATTGGGACTACAGACGTGATTCGAGAGCTTTCCCCCTGCACTGTATTGCATATTTAAGTTGGGACTACGGACGAGATTCCGGGAGCTTTTTCCCTGTACTGCATAGCATATTTAAATTGGGACTACGGACGAGATTCAGAGAGCTTTCCCCCTGTACTGCATTGCATACTTGTTACTGTGATATATGATGTGGTGAGCCAAGGGGTCCCTGTTGTTATTTCATTATATATCATTGTTTCTACTGATTTGCCTCAGCTTATTATATCTCTCTGTTCAGATTTTAAATTGTTTTTACTATAAAAATCCAGTAGAGCCTTAACCTGACCTCGTCACTACTTGACTGGGTTAGGCTTGGTACTTACTAGGTACCAAATTGTGGTGTACTCATGCCCTTTCCTGCACATATTTTTTTCGTGTGCAGATCCAGGTACCATCGCTCAGTTCCGTGGCTAGGGGTCCAAGCAGCAGCTTTTTGGGAGACCGAAAGGTAATTCTGCCGCGTCCGCAGAGTCCTTCGAGTTACCTTCCACTCCAGATTTAGATAGATTTCTTTTTCTTGTAAATTCCCTCTCATTGTATAGATCTATTTTGAGACAGATCTTGTGACTAAAGTGATATTCCTGGTTTTGGGAAAAGTTGTATTTTGTATGCGCCAAGTGGCAATGTTTTCATTGTAGACTCACTTATTTCGTCTTTATTTCTATTTCTTTTATTTAATATGTGTTTCCGCAATTAGGCTTACCTAGTCGTAGAGACTAGGCGTCTTCACGATGCCCTCGGAGGGGAAAATGGGTCGTGACAAGTTGGTATCAGAGCGTCTAGATTCATAGGAGTCACAAGTCACAAGCCAGTTTATTAGAGTCCCGTGGATCGGTGCGGAGACGTCTGTATCTATCTTCAGGAGGCTATGTGACTGTTAGGAACAATCATATGTCTTTGATTTTCTTTTTCGTGCGAGTTATTGACATCAAAAATTCTAAAATTCTATTTTATTCTTTCCCACAGATGGTGAGGACTCGTACTGGGAGGACCGACGACCAGGCACCCGAGCCCCCTACCAGAGGTGGGGCCGGGGTAGAGGATGACCGCGCGGTGCAGCCCGAGCACCAGTGAGAGCAGCGGCAGAGGAGCCTATGGCAGCCCCAGCTAGAGAGCCGACACAAGAGGTCCCTATTGGTGCTCCAGCCTTGCAGGAGACCTTCGCTCAGTTCATGAGCATGTTCAGTACTCTAGCACAGGCTAGACTATTTCCGATAGCTCCCGCTACATCTCAGGCCGGGGGAGAGGCACAGACTCCCGCAGCCCGCACTCCTGATCAGAGGGGCCAGGTTGATCAGACCCTGAAGTATTTTCCTATGCCCCTAGCGGCTCCAGTTCAGCATGATGTTAGGGCAGCGGCTCCAGTTCAGCATGATGTTAGGGCAGCGGCTTCTAAGGCCGAGCAACTCAGACTCGAGAGGTACAAGAAGTACCACCCACCTACTTTCAGCGGACTAGCTTCAGATGACGCTCTAGGATTTCTTGAGGAGAGTCATCGTATTCTCCGCACTATGGGCATTGTGGAGACCAGTGGGGTTTCTTTCACTGCTTTCCAGCTGAAAGGAGCGGCATATCAGTGGTGGCAGGCCTATGAGTTGAGTAGTACGGACGAGGCAACCTCACTCACATGGATTCAGTTTTCAGAGATGTTTTTGTGAGAGTATGTCCCTCAGAGCCTCAAGAAGGCTTGGTACGCGGAGTTTGAGGAGTTGCGCCGGGGTACTATGACTGTGTTGGAGTATGTAGTGTGTTCTAGTGAGTTAGCTCGGCATGCACCTTCCTTGGTTGCCACAGACAGAGAGCGGGTTCGCCGCTTCATTGAGGGAATCCATCCTAGTATTCGGACTAGTATGGACAGAGAGTTGGAGATGGATATCACTTACCAGCAGGCAGTGAGTATTGCCAGGACAGTAGAGGGCATGTTCGCCCGGGACAGAGAGGAGATGGAGGCCAAGAGGTCTCGAGAGACTGGCCATTTTTCAGGAGCTCGTGCACCAGCAGCACGTCACGGTAGGGGCTTTGTGGGCCGCCCTGTTCATTCAGCCCTTCCAGCAGCCAGTGGTATTCCAGCTCCTCCTAGATCTCAGGAGTTCTATTATGCATCTCCAGTATCCAGTATGCCTCCAGCTCGAGGTGCTATTTCCGGCCAGCCCAGCAGACCAGCTCTTATTCAGTGTCAGCCACAGCGTTCTCCGAGGGGTTGTTTTGAGTGTGGTGACAATCTTCACTTGATTAGAGATTGCCCCAGGGCCAGGAGGTGTGCCCCTCCACAGTCTTATCAGCCTCCACGTGCTCCATCGGGTCCTCCGGCTATTCTTCCAGCCCCAGCTGCCACTCCACCTCCTCAGCCAGCTTGAGGTGGGGGTCGGGAAGGTAGAGTTCGCCCTAGAGGGGGAGGCCAGGCCAGTTACTATGATATCCAGCCCGTTCCGAGGTTGTTGCTTCAGACTCAGTCATCACAGGTATTGTCCTTGTCTGCCATAGGGATGCATCGGTATTATTTTATCCAGGCTCTATATATTCATATGTGTCTTCTTATTTTGCTCCACATTTGGGGATATCTCGCGATTCTTTGAGCTCCCCTGTCTATGTATCTGCTCATGTGGGAGACTCTTTAGTTGTGGACCGCGTATATCGGTCGTGTTTGATTTCTCTTAGTG